>CM056381.1:75854114-75882820 GCA_029718625.1 Synaphobranchus kaupii | reverse complement strand
CTATTATTCAAAGGCTACATATGACTTTATTGCTGTTTAGTGGAAGATGTTAAAGTTGCTTATGTGCCATTTTCTAACTTGCAATGTATGTATTGAGTATTTTAAGGGGTTTGTGAGTATTTGTGAGTTGGGTTGCACAGAAGTGTAGGCTGTATGTGAGCGTATTGTGTTCTAAAGCTGAGATTGTGTGTGGTGACAAAGCAAAGCTGAAACCTGCACTGAATGCATAACTATACGCTGTTTGTAGTGTTTCGTTTATAGGCATTTGAATTGAGATATGGGCATATCCAATACCACTGGAGAGATGTACATAATGTGCATAAATGAAACATGTACAGGTGTATTTCTCCTTCAGAAATATGTCCATATGTGTTCTCAAACCAATGTTCATGTTTAGATTGCGATTTTTAACCCACAGGTTTAGGTTGCTGGTTTAAACCCTTGTTCAGGTTTAGGTTGCGGGTTTAAACCCTTGTTCAGGTTTAGGTTGCGGGTTTAAACCCTTGTTCAGGTTTAGGTTGCGGGTTTAAACCCTTGTTCAGGTTTAGGTTGCGGGTTTAAACCCTTGTTCAGGTTTAGGTTGCGGGTTTAAACCCTTGTTCAGGTTTAGGTTGCGGGTTTAAAACCCTTGTTCAGGTTTAGGTTGCGGGTTTAAACCCTTGTTCAGGTTTAGGTTGCGGGTTTAAACCCTTGTTCAGGTTTAGGTTGCGGGTTTAAACCCTTGTTCAGGTTTAGGTTGCGGGTTTAAACCCTTGTTCAGGTTTAGGTTGCGGGTTTACACCCTTGTTCAGGTTTAGGTTGCGGGTTTAAGCCCTTATCGTAATAAGCACAGGCTGCTAATGCTACTTCACAGTGTGAAGGCAGAAAGTGTGTGAGATGTTTGTTTATAAATGACTGCCACCTGGTACCCAGCAGTGCAGGTTTCTGAGCAATCAGTGACCAACACTGATATTTTATACTGAACTTCAATTGTTTTATGCTAGAAGAAGCATCTTCCATTGAAAACTGAACGTCAGCATTTCTCAAGCATGCTGTAAAATAGGAGGGGGTGTCGATTGACATTTCATTTCTGTTGGACGCAATCGATGGGCGTTTTGGAATAGATTGATTTTCTTTATTATTTTTTTCTATATGAGCTGATATTTGGAATCTGGAGAAAATAGCAGTCTGCTGAAACATCATGGTCCAGTAACTGAGGGCCAGCCTCCATTTCTCTGGGATGGGACTGACCCAGCAGCTCAGTGTAAATTCCATTCCCCTGCATGTTAGCCTCTCAAAGCATCCTCTGTGTGTGCGGGAATACTGCACCTGTGTCCTCTTCACTGTGTGTGCGGGAATACTGCACCTGTGTCCTCTTCACTGTGTGTGCGGGAATACTGCACCTGTGTCCTCTTCACTGTGTGTGCGGGAATACTGCACCTGTGTCTTCTTCCAGGCAGGTTCATCACCACTCCAGTTGCTTTAAACTTCTTATTTATTGCCCTAATGGTGGAAATGGGTAGTTTCAGATATGAAGCTATTTTTCTATAGCCATTGCCTGCTTTAAAAAGGTCAACAACCTTTTGTCTCATTTAATTTGTGTGCTCTCTAATCTTCCCCATGTGGATGGATGACTAAGGCCGTGACCGCATACGACCCCTGTTCCCTGTCCACTGCCCCCTGTTCCCTGTCCACTGCCCCCTGTTCCCTGTCCACTGCCCCCTGTCCACTCAGACCCCTGCATACTATATGCCCTGTCCCCTCACTCCAGGTTTAAAACATAAAAGAGGCGAGCGACCCGTGTTGAATATGAAATCCAAGTATTTTTAAAAGGCTATTGCCCATAAGCTTACATTGGCTCATTTGCTGGATACTTGCTGAACGGCAACGAGCTGATTATGTAGCTAGTTATCGTTAACTGGCCTGAAATAATCATTCTAATACTGAATTCTAGTAGGATAACATGAAACTTTTCACTGGAGATACATTTTAAAGCGATTTTATCAAACCACTAAATCAATGTTATTTCCTAATTTATTCAACATTTCAGCCGTGCAATAAAAAAAACGTTTAAAATATCGCTTAATCGCTTATACTTGAGTGCCGCTTTCTCTATTTTTAATATTTTTCCCGGGAGATATGTAAAAGCATTAAATTTAAACTTCCGAAACAGGAAGCTTGGGGTTACAGTAAAGCATTCTGGGCAATTTCACTGCCCGAAGTCTGCAGTATTGCAGACTCCTTCCCTTGAGCCAAATCGAGGATCGAGGGACTAATTTCACGTACTTCACTTGCATTTCTATGGGATTGGACCGCACTCGCCCTTGGCATTGGCAACGCCCAGCTTCCGATTTCTAAAGGGATTCCCCCAAGTGGAAGTGGCGAGGGGAAGTGCAGGAGGGCAGAACATTTAACGGATTGGACCGCAGCCCTGGTCTAAAGTCATGTTGCAGTTTTTTACATGTTATTTTAACGGCGCAGTGCGTCTACATAGGCGTGTGCACAACACGCGTACACCCTCCTGCCTGTTACACACAGGGGCGCGCACAAGCCTGACTAAAAATATCAAGATTACAATGTGAAATATTATTGTTGTGTAGGCTATATCAAAAAATGCATAATAATAAAAGGGTCCATAGGTCAAAGACCACATAGGCTACCTGTCTCTCAGCGAAGGGGAATGCCGCATTAAATTGCTTTCAGCCCACTCCATGAACATCCAGGCGATGAGCGATGGTACATGTAAGGTTACATGTTCTATTCGCAATTGTCCTGGAACAAGCTATGACTTAGCCTATATTTGCCAATAATTCCTGTAATCTTCTGGGGGGACAATCTTCTTTTACGGGACAATGGCTATTCATTAAAAAGGAGCTGATAACACCTATATCAAGCCCAATGTGCGAATTGTACTTTACACCGAATGCGTGAATTGTCATTCAATGGAAACTCGAGCACTGCAATTGATGGACATTTGAGTTCTGAAAATGCACTTCAGATGTCATTAAAATACAGCTCTGTTCATCTAGGCCTAGAGCCTGTAAGTAAATAGAATGGTTTGGATTGAAGAAAGTTCAAAACCTTGTCCAGTGAATATTGCATTTATTGTTTTTCAAATAGCCTAGGCTACAGTCCCCGGGATTCGCTGTGCATAAGGTTTTTTCGATAGTCTACGGTTAAAAAACGGAGATAAATTTCACCATGTTAACTGAATTTTAGCCTTATTCTTCATCCTTCATATTTTTTAAATTACAGTGACCAGGCTTCCATACTCTCAGCTTATTAAAACCACGCTGATTTCACCAGTTATACAAAATGATTTTAAAGAGAACAATTAATTCACAATTCATTTTAATGCCATTCTCTGCATGTGCGCTTTAACTTCATGCAGGAGCAGGTCTGTTTCCCCTGCTGTAAATTGCACTTTTCATGGTCTTCCCGGGAAAGTGGACTTGTTTCTAAAGCATTAAGCTGCTAGTAAAACACGTTGGTCACATTTCCATAAGCAGGACATTATAAAACAAGGGAAAATAAGCTAATATTGATCATACTATTGATCCATATAGCCTATTCCCTGATCGCACTAAACACGCACGAGCATGTCTGTTCCGCCATCATATAAGCAATCCACCAAGGTGGAAAAGCAGGCTTTTAAAGGGAATGATATATGACATTTTAATTGGTTTATTGCATGTCACTAGCAAACTAACAAAGGTCCTTCAAGATAGAGCCCGCAATGTTTCTCATATTTTGGTCATGCTGATGAAAGACATTTTTATAGGTTTCTCCTCTTGGTCTTGCAGCCTATACCTCCACCATTTAGATCAATCATTTGTTTGGGAGGTATTTTGCTTTTTAAAAATATTTTAGGGTATGTTTGTCCAACAACTGTGATCCCTCAACTGTGATCCCTCAAACCCCAAACCATATCTCTGGGGTTTGGCCCTATCTGCTTCCAGTGGAGCGCCTCCCTGTGGTCGTCACCTGACTAGCAGCATGTGTGACTCGCCCACAACTCCACAACCACCTTCTATTTAAAACCCTCCTAAGTTATCCATTAAAAGATTTTTGGCTGGTTTGGTTCTGGGGGAATTGCAGGATGAGTTTCTGTGGGAGAAACTCGCTGAACCACGATGCATTTATATTTTCAAGGTCCAGTGGCTCTCTGAGAAAGCGCCATCTTCCATTTTACTGCATCACATAACTCATATTTACTGTGTCCTTGATATTGTGCTCCTGTCTGCTTGGTGGAGAGACACTCTGAGAACATGGAGAGAGAGAGAGAGAGAGAGAAAGAGAGAGAGAAAGCGAGAGAGAAATTGCATTAAATTCCATGGCTGCTGGGTTAACCACCTGCTGTTTTGCTGAATTTCCTTGTTTTGCTGATATCTGTGGAGGAGGTCTCCTGCTGGGTATGTGGTTAAATGAGCCTTTGCCTGTGACGTTCTCCTGCTTTCTATGGTTGACCACAGATGACTTTCAGCTCCTAGACCACAATGTCCAGCTGTGGTTTTAGGAAGTGGTGTCACACGAACATGTGAATAATTGCAGAAGGAGGATCTGTCTTTAGTCCCGCATCTGAATTAGGATGACTGCAAAGTGTTCAGTTTCTTCAGGTCATAATTACCTTTTAAATATATATCTTTTAAATACATCTTTTAGTTGCTGGAGGAGCTCAGCAGAGCTGTTTAGGCTAAATCTTTATTCAGCTCCGCAGGCTGAGGGTGTTGAAGCATATGTGCTGTGGAGGGTGGGTTGTTCATTATCATAAGTAATAATATATGTTATTATAGCTACCAGATTTGATTTAAATAAGGAGAGCATATGGAGTCAATACTGAAATAAAACTAGCACACTGCCGAACGCAGCAGACAGCTTTATAACTGATGTTTCTCCAGGACAATATCCAACCACTATGAGTACCGGCTTTCAGCGGTTACTAAAATGCAAAACGACAACATAAACTTTTTTTTTTTTTAAATTACGTGCAAGATATGCACCGAGGCAGGTGTTTTATGAAGCAGTTAAGCAGCTTTTTGTATGTAAATTGAGCAAAACCACATGCTACGCTAGTGAAGACTTACTCATTGGTGCTGAGAATGGCTCATTTCCAAATGGTACTAAAGTTTGTAGTAAGTTTAGCAAAACTTTCAGGTGCTTGTTTACCCACGATGCTCATTTAGAACAGTTATTCTACCCTTCTGCTCTCAGTAAAAGCACTAATGACTGCTTACACTTTCATGCAGATATATATATATTATATATATATATTACAGATCAACAGCAATTCCAGCATTTTCCCATGAGGGTGGCAGCCTGTGCATGTGACATTATAAGACCTGTGAATCACTCCTATAGAGGCCTGTGAATCACTCCTATAGAGGCCTGTGAGTCACTCCTATAGAGGCCTGTGAGTCACTCCTATAGAGGCCTGTGAATCACTCCTATAGAGGCCTGTGAATCACTCCTATAGAGGCCTATGAGTCACTCCTATAGAGGCCTGTGAATCACTCCTATAGAGGCCTGTGAGTCACTCCTATAGAGGCCTGTGAGTCACTCCTATAGAGGCCTGTGAATCACTCCTATAGAGGCCTGTGAGTCACTCCTATAGAGGCCTGTGAGTCACTCCTATAGAGGCCTGTGAGTCACTCCTATAGAGGCCTGTGAGTCACTTCTATAGAGGCCTATGAGTCACTCCTATAGAGGCCTGTGAATCACTCCTATAGAGGCCTGTGAATAACTCCTATAGAGGCCTGTGAGTCACTTCTATAGAGGCCTGTGAGTCACTCCTATAAAGGCCTGTGAGTCACTCCTATAAAGGCCTGTGAGTCACTCCTATAAAGGCCTGTGAGTCACTCCTATAAAGGCCTGTGAGTCACTCCTATAAAGGCCTGTGAGTCACTCCTATAGAGGCCTGTGAGTCACAATAGATTGTGGCGGGAACCTCAGAATTTTAAGATCAAGAATCCTGAACTCAAAATCCTATAAACAATATAAACATCTAAACCACAGAATTTGCCACACAGGGCTTATATGAATAATATTAAACCAGAAATAGTGGTGACTTAGATTGGCTCATATGAACCTGTTGGCAGTGAACATTTTGGAAGAAGCGTCCAGTTGAAGGTAGGTATAACACTACATTGTTTCATATGGACACTTCAGTTTAATTTTGTGATCTCCCTGCTCTGTGATTGTTTTGCTGGGACTGTTTGTGTCTCTGTGATCATTTAGCCTGACTGTTTGTGTCTCTGGTCATTTAGCTGGGACTATTTATGTCTCTGTGATTGTTTAGCTGGGGCTGTTTGTGTCTTTGTGATTGTTTAGCTGTTTATCATCTGGTTATTTTTTAATATAAAATGTCTTTGTTGTGTTGGGCACAGTGCATTATGTGGGAGATCATGCAGATCTGAATGTGATTGACAGGTTTCTATGGATACCTGACTCCAAGGACATAACTTTGGGTTGAACATTGGCGGGTGAACCTCTGGGGTCTGGGAGCATGCCCCCTGGGAGAAAATATTTAGCAAAAGGCTATTAAAACATTAAAACTCTGATCTAGGTATATACTGTATATCCCAAGCCTAAAAAGAACATTTAAATATGCATTACTTATAATAGTTGGTAAAACATAAATAGAGAAGTGCCAGTCTTCTGTCCGTACCAGTATATTATCTTTCATGTAGGTTACATTGTAACTCCAACCGTGGCCCCGCTACCTTCTCATTGAAGAGAGTGCATTGTTCACACCTTAGGACCGCTACCTTCTCATTGAAGAGAGTGCATTGTTGACACCTTATGAAACCGTATGTCAGGTTGTGTAGACTAAAGTAAAAATGGTTGAAAAACACCAAAGGAAACTGCTTACTTTTGGAAAATTCAGCTTTAATGTAGATATACTGTTATTTTACACACTTTAAATGATCATGTTTTTTTGTTTTTTTTCAAATCATGTTAGTAGGTTGTTGCACGCTAACGATACTAGTCCAAAATAGCAATGTACAGTAGTTGTATATAGGCTAGCTGGGCAGTTAGCCATTAGTCTTAACACTTCCCCTTAAACTTATGAAAGGTGTTATTTTATTTGATTATTTTATTTTATTTTATTTTATTTTTCCTTTTCTTTCTCGGACTGTTTTGTTATAAAGCAAGTTCAGCTATGCTGTTGTGATATGAAATAATCTGTTTTAAACAAATGTATAATGTGAACTTTCAAATTTGATTGAGGAATTGGGGCGGGACTTGATAAGCAGGCTGCTTTTTCCCGTATCCCTTTTCGGCAGGTAATGTGTTTTGTCAGGGCATATTACAGAAATTGTGATAAAGTGTGACTATATGCGTGCCGAAATAAATAAATAAATAAATAAATAAAACTGATGTTCTATGTAGTGAGACAAGCAGGTCCAAATTCCTTCCTATACACTTACAGCAAAGTGGAAACAGATTGAGGTCATTCTCTCATTCTCTGTGAAAAACACTTCTTCTGGTTCCCCAGGCTACACCAGGGCTCAACAGCCACTCTGCCATTTGCATTAAATTATATGCAGTTCTGAGTATGAATTGCATGCCTCTTTGAAGGGAACCATTATGTCCTTTCTTTTGAGAACTATCAGAATCCACTTCTAAATGCTAATTTGATGTGAATAAAAGGCTTTTCTAGGAGAGCGTTTAGTGCAGATACATAATACAGATATATATATATATATATATATATATATAATATAGAGCGTTTTGTGCAGCGCTGTCTCTCATGTCACTGATACGAAGCACAAAGATAATCATCATAAAAAGAAACACAAATAATAAATTAAAATTAAAATACTACCGTTAGAGCAAACCAGCAAAAATTACATAAAAATGACATGTCCCCTCATGCAGGGTCATTTATTTAGTCATATATTCTCATTAATATTGCAGGTATACAGACAAGCATTACTTTCATAAATGTTTGACAAATGGGCTAATACTTAGTGAGCACCATAATTCATTCGACAGTGACACATTTTGTGTTATTTTGGTTCTGTACTCTAGCACTTTGAGTTTTAAAGGAGACAATGACGATGAGGTTTAAGTGCAGACTGTCAGCTTTAATTTGAGGGTATTTTCATCCATATCGGATGAACCGTTTAGAAGTTATAGAACCTTTTGTACATAGCGCCCCCCCATTTTCGGGCGTCAAAATATATTGGAGAGTTTAACATGTCAGCATGTGTACAGTGTTTAATGTAGTGTATTTATAGTGTTAGATGTAGTGTAGTGTTATACTGTATATAGCAGTGATGCTATAGTGACCTTTAGTGACCCCTGGGGCCATAAAATGTATCAAGGTACCTAGTTGGGGCTGAAAGTGAGATCAATGCTGACACACATTGAACTGAATTTAAAGAATGCATTCATTTATTTTTAATTTGGACGGGGCAACGCGGGCCAGGTAAAGCACCGGGTTAGGCCCATCCCCGGCCCACGGGCCGCCAGTTGCCCATCCCCGGCCCACGGGCCGCCAGTTGCCCATCCCCGGCCCACGGGCCGCCAGTTGCCCATCCCCGGCCCACGGGCCGCCAGTTGCCCATCCCCGGCCCACGGGCCGCCAGTTGCCCATCCCCGGTATATAGTGTATGTACAGTATTAGATGTAGTGTATGTAGGGCAATAAATCCACAAGAAATATTCAGAGTTCAGCCTTCGCGTTTATACCAGCTGTTATGATTGGTAATAATGTTTATGTGTGTTTATGACAACAGCCACTGTTGCTATGTTCAGGTCATTAAGCATGATTTGTACACCCTACGTCAGGTTGAATGTTTCCATGTGTCACTGTGTTGTTCTAACTCAAACGCAGTGAGACACTGCTTAAAAACTCCACCTTTTCCACCAGCAAGAGAATCAGAATTTAATCAGCGGGGCTGGCCTCATCTCATATCCCACCAGCGCCCCCTCTGGTCGACCAGACACCTGCGTGCGCAAACTGTGCATGAAGTGTAGTCATCCAACGCAAAGGCTGCACAAGTAAGCTGGTGGACAGGAGAGAAAAATATAAATAAATATTTACATTTATTTGCAGTTTTGCTTCAGTCCACATGTAGCAGTTAATCTCCTGTTGCTGAGCACGGTGCTGTTTTTATTTACAGTAAAACCGGTTTCAGTTTGGAAGCAAAATGAACTAAAAGCCTTACATTTACTTCACTTGCCATTGTGATACAAACCCCAGGTGAATATGCAGAAAAAAAAAACCCTTTAATGTGCAGTTTTACCTGCGTTCGATGAGAGAAGACTTCACCTGCGGCAGTGTTTTGGCGGAGACCAGCGGCATTGGGCCTGGCGCTCTGGTCCTTTCCTTCATCCCACCACCTGCCTTTTCATCAGCAGGATGCCACTGGAGCCCTAATTAATGTGGCCCTTCAGTGTAGCGCTGACTAAAATACCACAGTGGCCCTTCAGTGTAGCGCTGACTAAAATACCACAGTGGCTCTTCAGTGTAGCGCTCACTAAAATACCACAGTGGCCCTTCAGTGTAGCACTCACTAAAATACCACAGTGGCCCTTCAGTGTAACGCTGACTAAAATACCACAGTGGCCCTTCAGTGTAGCACTCACTAAAATACCACAGTGGCCCTTCAGTGTAGCGCTGACTAAAATACCACAGTGGCCCTTCAGTGTAGCGCTGACTAAAATACCACAGTGGCCCTTCAGTGTAGAGCTGACTAAAATACCACAGTGGCCCTTCAGTGTAGCGCTGACTAAAATACCACAGTGGCCCTTCAGTGTAGCGCTCACTAAAATACCACAGTGGCCCTTCAGTGTAACGCTGACTAAAATACCACAGTGGCCCTTCAGTGTAGCGCTGACTAAAATACCACAGTGGCCCTTCAGTGTAGCGCTCACTAAAATACCACAGTGGCCCTTCTGTGTAGAGCTGACTAAAATACCACAGTGGCCCTTCTGTGTAGAGCTGACTAAAATACCACAGTGGCCCTTCAGTGTAGCACTCACTAAAATACCACAGTGGCCCTTCAGTGTAGCGCTGACTAAAATACCACAGTGGCCCTTCAGTGTAGCGCTGACTAAAATACCACAGTGGCCCTTCAGTGTAGCGCTCACTAAAATACCACAGTGGCCCTTCAGTGTAGCGCTCACTAAAATACCACAGTGGCCCTTCAGTGTAGCGCTCACTAAAATACCACAGTGGCCCTTCAGTGTAGCGCTCACTAAAATACCACAGTGGCCCTTTAGTGTAGCGCTGATTAAAATACCACAGTGGCCCTTCAGTGTAGCGCTGACTAAAATACCACAGTGGCCCTTCAGTGTAGCGCTGACTAAAATACCACAGTGGCCCTTCAGTGTAGCGCTGACTAAAATACCACAGTGGCCCTTCAGTGTAGCGCTGACTAAAATACCACAGTGGCCCTTCAGTGTAGCGTTGACTAAAATACCACAGTGGCCCTTCAGTGTAGCGCTCACTAAAATACCACAGTGGCCCTTCAGTGTAGCGCTCACTAAAATACCACAGTGGCCCTTCTGTGTAGAGCTGACTAAAATACCACAGTGGCCCTTCTGTGTAGAGCTGACTAAAATACCATAGTGGCCCTTCAGTGTAGCGCTCACTAAAATACCACAGTGGCCCTTCAGTGTAGCGCTCACTAAAATACCACAGTGGCCCTTCAGTGTAGCGCTGACTAAAATACCACAGTGGCCCTTCAGTGTAGCGCTCACTAAAATACCACAATGGCCCTTCTGTGTAGCGCTCACTAAAATACCACAGTGGCCCTTCTGTGTAGATCTGACTAAAATACCACAGTGGCCCTTCTGTGTAGAGCTGACTAAAATACCATAGTGGCCCTTCAGTGTAGCGCTCACTAAAATACCACAGTGGCCCTTCAGTGTAGCGCTGACTAAAATACTACAGTGGCCCTTCAGTGTAGAGCTGACTAAAATACCACAGTGGCCCTTCAGTGAAGCGCTCACTCATTTATTGCAGAGCTGAACAGACCTGGGTCAAATCAGTGATTTTGTATACTTCAACTCGTCAGACACTCCTGGGTTATTGTATCTGTACCAGGATTAAATTGTACCTGTACCCTAGGGTTAAATTACACCTGCAAAGGTCTTTACCCTGAAGCCTCACATTCGTAACATCAGCTAGCATTCTCAGAGAGCAATAATTGCATTAGCAATAAAATGGGAATATTTCTGAAGAAGTGCGTTTCCTTGGAAACCCCTCCTTCTGGCTGGGCCGTTGCTGAAAGTGCAAATGAACACGTGGCTAAGTGCTCTGCAGAGTATATCAGCCTCATGCACGGCCCACAGCCCAGCAGAACCCATTAAACCTGCATTCACCTCCGGCCCCTGGGAGACCTGCAGCAGCTAAAGAACAGGGTTGTTCAAGTGGACCGCTGATCTTTATTCCGCTGCATGCTCCAATCTTTATTATGCTGTATGCGCTGATCTTTATTATGCGCTGATCTTTATTACGCTGCATGCTCCAATCTTTATTATGCTGCATACTCCAATCTTTATTACGCTGCATGCTCCAATCTTTATTACGCTGCATACTCCAATCTTTATTACACTGCATACTCCAATCTTTATTACGCTGCATGCTCCAATCTTTATTACACTGCATACTCCAATCTTTATTACGCTGCATGCTCCAATCTTTCTTACGCTGCATGCTCCAATCTTTCTTACGCTGCATGCTCCAATCTTTATTACATTGCATGCTCCAATCTTTATTACGCTGCATACTCCAATCTTTATTACGCTGCATGCTCCAATCTTTATTACGCGGCATGCTCCAATCTTTATTACACTGCATACTCCAATCTTTATTACACTGCATGCTCCAATCTTTATTACACTGCATACTCCAATCTTTATTACACTGCATGCTCTAATCTTTATTACGCTGCATGCTCCAATCTTTATTACGCTGCATACTCCGATCTTTATTACGCTGCATGCTCCGATCTTTATTATGCTGCATGCTCAAATCTTTCTTACGCTGCATGCTCCAATCTTTATTACGCTGCATGCTCCAATCTTTATTACGCTGCATGCTCCGATCTTTATTATGCTGCATGCTCAAATCTTTCTTACGCTGCATGCTCCAATCTTTATTACGCTGCATGCTCCCATCTTTATTACGCTGCATGCTCCAATCTTTCTTACGCTGCATACTCCAATCTTTATTACGCTGCATGCTCCAATCTTTATTACGCTACATGCGCTGATCTTTATTACGTTGCATGCTCCGATCTTTATTATGCTGCATGCTCTGATCTTTATTACGCTGCATGCTCTGATCTTTATTACGCTGCATGCTCTGATCTTTATTTTGCTGCATACTCCAATCTTCATTACGCTGCATGCTCCAATCTTTATTACACTGCATGCTCCAATCTTTATTATGCTGCATGCTCCAATCTTTATTACACTGCATGCTCCAATCTTTCTCACGCTGCATGCTCCAATCTTTATTACGCTGCATGCTCCAATCTTTCTTACGCTGCATACTCCAATCTTTATTACGCTGCATGCTCCAATCTTTATTACGCTACATGCGCTGATCTTTATTACGTTGCATGCTCCGATCTTTATTATGCTGCATGCTCTGATCTTTATTACGCTGCATGCTCTGATCTTTATTTTGCTGCATACTCCAATCTTCATTACGCTGCATGCTCCAATCTTTATTACACTGCATGCTCCAATCTTTATTATGCTGCATGCTCCAATCTTTATTACACTGCATGCTCCAATCTTTCTTACGCTGCATACTCCAATCTTTATTACGCTGCATGCTCCAATCTTTATTACGCTACATGCGCTGATCTTTATTACGTTGCATGCTCCAATCTTTATTACGCTGCATGCTCTGATCTTTATTATGCTACATGCGCTGATCTTTATTACGCTGCATGCTCTGATCTTTATTACGCTGCATGCTCTGATCTTTATTACGCTGCATACTCCAATCTTTATTACGCTCCATGCGCTGATCTTTATTATGCACCAAAAAAACTGCAATTTAGCATGAGCAAGAGAGCAAGTTACATTAATGTGATGCTTTGTTTTCTCTCTCATACTTGAAAACAGAATGAAATTCTACGTGAGCTGCGTTTTCAAATTTGTTGAACAGTCATGTGGGCATTTTTTCATAAACCTGCCTGACATTTATTAAACATCTGAGAGGAATTTGTGATATAAATCTGGCATACTAACACATTCCCACTGAATTTATGCCATCATAGAACCTTGCGTGGAAAACATGAATTTTTTATATTTTATATATAACTGAGGCAACTCAACAAAGAATGTAATGAAATAAGATGACAAAGTATGTATAAAGTCATATTTTGTCCTTTATACAAAATATGACTTTATACAGTGCCATATATCGAATCAAAATTAATTACTTTCTGCATTTTCAGCTGTAAAATGGCCCCTTTGCCGGTGTGCTGCAGGCATACTCCTGGTCTCTTCTATAAGGTAACCCTTTGCTGTTTTTTTTCTCACCTAATAGATATATATATATTTTGCCGGGATAAGGATACCGACTTTACCATGATTTATATCGTCGTATATTTCCAGAACACATAGAATGTATGGAGTCCTCATTTTGATCGAGCCTGTTTTATATCAGGTTACAAAATAAGGAACTATTCTCACTATAGCATTGGGATCATGAAATAGTTCATAGAAATTGACTCAGGAGTTTTAACATTTTTACAGGGTATATTGTCTGATCAGATTGATTGAAAAATGTAATGAATGTAACCAGGGCTGGGGTTGAAAAGGAACATGGCCGTTTTGCAGACAATTATTTGCATGTACACAGTAAAACCTTCAGTGTTAAATCAACTCCTTAATGCAACTCTGATAGAGCACAATTTACCTGTGAGTTACACGTGAGTATTATGTTGTTTAACCTGCATTACAGGTCAGTATTATATTGTTTTATCTGTGCTACAGGTGAGTATCATGTTGTTTTACCTGTGAGTTACAGGTGAGTATTATGTTCTTTTACCTGTGTTACAGGTGAGTATTATGTTGTTTTACCTGTGAGTTACAGGTGAGTTCCACATTGTTTTGCAGGCACCTCTGTTGAGCACATGCAGATCTCTCCTTGTGAAAGAGAAGATTATGGGATATCTTCCAGATCCACTTCCATAACAGCACTTCCACCTGCTTGCAAATTTCCCATCATGCCTCAGGGGATGAGAAACTCCTTTTTATGTTGGTAAGTTAATTGAAGTATATTAAAACTACTTTTAATGACCTGTGTTAATATAAGACGACACATTACAGCATGCCATTTTAATATAACAGCTTTAAGGCTGTTAAAAGTGGAAAAGTACAAATAATTGCCCTTATGGAAATGTAATACACTGCAGTATATTTTAAATATATTGTGAAGATAATTTTGATATATTTACAATATACTGCAGCATATTCTTTTTCCATAGGGGTGGAATAATACAAAAATACTAATAATTGGCAAAAATAAGATGGCATTCACTAGAATACTTCAAGGTTTTAGTCACACATGAACACTGTGCTCACAGAAGTTGGTAAAAGTATGAAATGTCAGTTTCTGAGTTTGTGTGCATTTAACAAACTCATGACAGCAACAAAACACTGAAGCGGTAATCACTTCATCATTAAACTATCTAAACTGTTTTCTCAAATATCCTACTTTTCCCACAAAGCTGATGGAGTGAATCTGGAACAGTTTGTGCCTTAACAACCGTTGTCAAGATGCGCTGCTTAAAAATGGGGAACAAGCTGACAGCTCCTGTAGAAGAGCAGATAGAAACAATGTCAAAGGTCATCATCCTTTGTCTTGAAAAATAAATAATTTGTGGCTGGAAATGAGCAGAGGGACACTATTCAGCAGAAGCTTCTATCCATCGTGACGTTAGGTTTGGTTACCTGTGTGTTTGTCTAACAAAAAACAAACATTTCTGAGGCACATCCTTTATTGCCAAAAGGTAAAATCATGGAACAAAGTGAAGGTACTGTGTATTTATTGATGGGTCAAAATGTAGGTTGTGCTTTTGTACATAAAACCTCCTACAATGTAGACACATCGGAAAGTTTAAAAAAAAACGCATCCAATATACAAGAAATCCCATCTAATCCGTCGCTGGACATTGAGGCAATAATAGCCTTCTTTGTGTTCTTCTCTGTGAGTGTATCTTTGACCCTGTGGAGTTTGCACAGTGTAATTAATAAGTATTAATAGGTTGGTATATTGCACAGTGTAATAAAAAAGTATTAATAGGTTGGTATATTGCACAGTGTAATTAATAGGTTGGTATAATGCAGTGTAATTAATAGGTTGGTATAATGCACAGTGTAATTTATAGGTTGGTATAATGCACAGTAATTAAGACTTCCGTAACGCTTAATTTGACATAATTGTAATGTACCCTTAGTATCATACTGAATTGACCCTTTTCTAAGCCCCGCCCCCCTTAGTTACTGTTGCATACTCAGACAAGCATTACATTTTGAACGTTCCATCCCATAGGGAACCATTCAATCTAAACTGAAACTCAAGCTCCTCTAGCTTTTATACCTATTGATCAACTAAAACACACAACGGCCAAGACTAATCAGGAGACCCTTGATTATGCCACCCTGGGCGCTTTCTTTGATCATTACATGAGAACTACGTAGAAACGACCTTGTAGTGACGTCACGTGGCGCTGTAATGGCGATGTAGTCCAGCTGTCTCTCGTGTTTGCGTTTGTTAATTTGAATGTATTTTGTTGTGTCAGGCTTTTGTCTTGTTTGTTTTTTTTAGCACTGTGTGTCTGTTTTTTAGCACTGTGTGTCTGTTTTTTAGCACTGTGTGTCTGTTGTAGTGTGGAGATTTTTCGGGGCGCTCCTGCTGCTTGTTTTGATGATATTGGCAAATTGTATAGTTGGGATAATTTTGTTTGTGGTTGTCACCATGGAGACGCATTTGCAGCATATGCTTGGGAATGTCCGTTAGAGCTCGGGATCTGCAGTAACAAAGTTTCCCATCGCTCTTCCCATCGCTCTTCCCATCGCTCTTCCCATTGCTCTTCCCATCGCTCTTCCCATCGCTCTTCCCATCGCTCTTCCCATCGCTCTTCCCATCGCTCTTCCCATCGCTCTTCACCGGAGTTGAAGATGTCGGGACTGATCCGGGAGTGCAGGCGGTCTTCAAAGGGCAACCATGGAAGGGAAGGAGAAGATGGTGCGGGGGAGGAGTGAGGCGACAAGTGGGAAGGCTGACGCAGTTCGGTGCTCCGTTTCGACAGTGTACAGAGATCTTAGGTCTTAACAACTAACGTTAACCACAAAGTAATAATTAGTTAACTAGCTAACTCATGTAACATTAAGTATGCCTATCGCAACTTTAGTTAATGAAACATTCCTTAATTAGGCTACCTCGGAGCAAACATGTGTTTGCCGATATTGTTGACCATAGTTGTATAAACGTTTAGCCAACTTAACGTTATATATCTGTGTTGTTGACATTCAGCTGCCTGTGTGGTCATCCAAATAACTGAGTTCACTTTTAGGTTTAGGGAACGTAAAAATGCGATTTAGCTGTAGCGAGAATCACTGTTGCATGTGCCCCAGGCACTTCTTTTACCCAGCAAACAGGGCCCCAGGCACTTCTTTTACCCAGCAAACAGGGCCCCAGGCTCTTCTTTTACCCAGCAAACAGGGCCCCAGGCACTTCTTTTACCCAGCAAACAGGGCCCCAGGCACTTCTTTTACCCAGCAAACAGGGCCCCAGGCTCTTCTTTTACCCAGCAAACAGGGACCCAGGCACTTCTTTTACCCAGCAAACAGGGCCCCAGGCACTTCTTTTACCCAGCAAACAGGGCCCCAGGCTCTTCTTTTACCCAGCAAACAGGGCCCCAGGCACTTCTTTTACCCAGCAAACAGGGCCCCAGGCACTTCTTTTACCCAGCAAACAGGGCCCCAGGCACTTCTTTTACCCAGCAAACAGGGCCCCAGGCACTTCTTTTACCCAGCAAACAGGGCCCCAGGCACTTCTTTTACCCAGCAAACAGGGCCCCAGGCACTTCTTTTACCCAGCAAACAAGGACCCAGGCACTTCTTTTACCCAGCAAACAGGGACCCAGGCACTTCTTTTACCCAGCAAACAGGGACCCAGGCTCTTCTTTTACCCAGCAAACAGGGACCCAGGCACTTCTTTTACCCAGCAAACAGGGCCCCAGGCTCTTCTTTTACCCAGCAAAGAGGGCCCCAGGCACTTCTTTTACCCAGCAAACAGGGCCCCAGGCACTTCTTTTACCCAGCAAACAGGGCCCCAGGCACTTCTTTTACCCAGCAAACAGGGCCCCAGGCACTTCTTTTACCCAGCAAACAGGGCCCCAGGCACTTCTTTTACCCAGCAAACAGGGCCCCAGGCACTTCTTTTACCCAGCAAACAGGGCCCCAGGCACTTCTTTTACCCAGCAAACAGGGCCCCAGGCTCTTCTTTTACCCAGCAAACAGGGCCCCAGGCACTTCTTTTACCCAGCAAACAGGGCCCCAGGCTCTTCTTTTACCCAGCAAACAGGGCCCCAGGCTCTTCTTTTACCCAGCAAACAGGGACCCAAGCACTTCTTTTACCCAGCAAACAGGGCCCCAGGCACTTCTTTTACCCAGCAAACAGGGCCCCAGGCTCTTCTTTTACCCAGCAAACAGGGCCCCAGGCTCTTCTTTTACCCAGCAAACAGGGACCCAAGCACTTCTTTTACTCAGCAAACAGGGCCCCAGGCTCTTCTTTTACCCAGCAAACAGGGCCCCAGGCACTTCTTTTATCCAGCAAACAGGGCCCCAGGCACTTCTTTTACCCAGCAAACAGGGCCCCAGGCACTTCTTTTACCCAGCAAACAGGGCCCCAGGCACTTCTTTTACCCAGCAAACAGGGCCCCAGGCACTTCTTTTACCCAGCAAACAAGGACCCAGGCACTTCTTTTACACAGCAAACAGGGACCCAGGCACTTCTTTTACCCAGCAAACAGGGACCCAGGCTCTTCTTTTACCCAGCAAACAGGGACCCAGGCACTTCTTTTACCCAGCAAACAGGGCCCCAGGCTCTTCTTTTACCCAGCAAACAGGGACCCAGGCACTTCTTTTACCCAGCAAACAGGGCCCCAGGCACTTCTTTTACCCAGCAAACAGGGCCCCAGGCACTTCTTTTACCCAGCAAACAGGGCCCCAGGCACTTCTTTTACCCAGCAAACAGGGCCCCAGGCACTTCTTTTACCCAGCAAACAGGGCCCCAGGCACTTCTTTTACCCAGCAAACAGGGCCCCAGGCACTTCTTTTACCCAGCAAACAGGCCCCCAGGCTCTTCTTTTACCCAGCAAACAGGGACCAAAGCACTTCTTTTACCCAGCAAACATGGCCCCAGGCACTTCTTTTACCCAGCAAACAGGGCCCCAGGCTCTTCTTTTACCCAGCAAACAGGGCCCCAGGCTCTTCTTTTACCCAGCAAACAGGGACCCAACACTTCTTTTACCCAGCAAACAGGGCCTCAGGCACTTCTTTTACCCAGCAAACAGGGCCCCAGGCTCTTCTTTTACCCAGCAAACAGGGACCCAAGCACTTCTTTTACCCAGCAAACAGGGCCCCAGGCACTTCTTTTACCAAGCAAACAGGGCCCCAGGCTCTTCTTTTACCCAGCAAACAGGGCCCCAGGCTCTTCTTTTACCCAGCAAACAGGGCCCCAGGCTCTTCTTTTACCCAGCAAACAGGGACCCAAGCACTTCTTTTACCCAGCAAACAGGGCCCCAGGCACTTCTTTTACCCAGCAAACAGGGACCAATGCTCTTCTTTTACCCAGCAAACAGGGACCCAGGCTCTTCTTTTACCCAGCAAACAGGGACCCAGGCTCTTCTTTTACCCAGCAAACAGGGCCCCAGGCACTTCTTTTACCCAGCAAACAGGGCCCCAGGCACTTCTTTTACCCAGCAAACAGGGCCCCAGGCACTTCTTTTACCCAGCAAACAGGGACCCAGGGACGTGCCCTTTTAGTCCCCTCAAAGGTATGATGTGACGTTCCCTAGGGATGTCCTAAAAACATTACTTGGACGTTATTAAAGCCCTAGGAAGGTCACTGTTTAGTTACAATATGACATTTAATTAGAATTTTTGGGGGACGTTCAAGCAACGTCCCTATCCGGTTATGATATGACGTTGTGCTCATAACATTCATGAGACATACACTCAAGGTCCATTCAGGGACGTTCCTGCAACGTCTGTTACTGGTTACAATATAACAAATGTCGGGGGGGAGGTTACTAGAACGCCCTGGGAACGTTCTCTGTGACATGCACATAACGTTTAGAAAACTCTTCAACTCTCTTTTGTTAGCTGGGTAACCACCACGAAAGTTAGCTGACAGTATACGCTGCATTTATGTCAACAAACAGGAAGAGTTAGTTGTCTGAGGAGAGGCTAGCAACAGTTGCTACACATTAGAGCGCTGCAGTTGGTTGTTTCCCCTGTCAATTATTTCCTCAACATTCGGCTACAAAGGGTCCTGTTGTAGGTGTATGCCGTGTTGTATAAATGTGGCTTGTAGTACAGTGGCTCGGGACCGGGGCAAACTCAGACAGTACTGATTGGATTCTCAGGTGTGGCAAGATCCATCTGTACAAACCGAGTAAAACTTTAGGGCCTGCACTGCAAATGAGACTCTGTTAAAACTGTCAATCCTGTTTACAGGATTGTGTGTGCTTTTTGTCTCATTGGTGATTGCACTTAATTAATTAACTAATTAATCAATTAACTGAATTAATTGAACACGTTGAATGTTGCTGATGGTTGGCGTTGTCTAATGAAATAAACACTGGTGTTTTTATTTGAAGCAGCAAGCCTCACACTGCAGCATACAGGTAGTTTATGACCTGAATGCTGATTCCATAATTAGAATTTTTTCATATGCAGTTTGCAAAAAAAAAAAAAAAGGGCTAAATAAAAAATATCTCAGTGAACAAATGTAACCTTTTCCAACCTTCTGCTAGCACGGCTGGCACACTTCGATTCACACTGCTCTTAAAATTTAGAAAACAACTTGAGCCGTTTGCGCTATGAGAAAAGCCATGGTAATTACTGATAAATCCCCCACTGCAGGAAGAATGGAGAAAAATATGACACACACACTCAGTCTCTGCTTCTAGTTTAACATAAATACTACACACACTCAGTCTCTGCTTCTAGTCTAACATAAATACTACACACACACTCAGTCTCTGCTTCTAGTCTAACATAAATACTACACACACACTCAGTCTCCGCTTCTAGTCTAACATAAATACTACACACACACTCAGTCTCTGCTTCTAGTCTAACATAAATACTACACACACACTCAGTCTCTGCTTCTAGTCTAACATAAATACTACACACACTCAGTCTCTGCTTCTAGTCTAACATAAATACTACACACACTCAGTCTCTGCTTCTAGTCTAACATAAATACTACACACACACTCAGTCTCTGCTTCTAGTTTAACATAAATACTACGCACACACTCAGTCTCTGCTTCTAGTCTAACATAAATACTACACACACACTCAGTCTCCGCTTCTAGTCTAACATAAATACTACACACACACTCAGTCTCTGCTTCTAGTTTAACATAAATACTACACACACTCAGTCTCTGCTTCTAGTCTAACATAAATACTACACACACACTCAGTCTCTGCTTCTAGTCTAACATAAATACTACACACACACTCAGTCTCCGCTTCTAGTCTAACATAAATACTACACACACACTCAGTCTCTGCTTCTAGTCTAACATAAATACTACACACACACTCAGTCTCTGCTTCTAGTCTAACATAAATACTACACACACTCAGTCTCTGCTTCTAGTCTAACATAAATACTACACACACACTCAGTCTCTGCTTCTAGTTTAACATAAATACTACGCACACACTCAGTCTCTGCTTCTAGTCTAACATAAATACTACACACACACTCAGTCTCCGCTTCTAGTCTAACATAAATACTACACACACACTCAGTCTCTGCTTCTAGTCTAACACAAATACTACACACACACTCAGTCTCTGCTTCTAGTCTAACATAAATACTACACACACACTCAGTCTCTGCTTCTAGTCTAACACAAATACTACACACACACTCAGTCTCTGCTTCTAGTTTAACATAAATACTACACACACACACACTCAGTCTCTGCTTCTAGTCTAACATAAATACTACACACACTCAGTCTCTGCTTCTAGTCTAACATAAATACTACACACACACACACTCAGTCTCTGCTTCTAGTCTAACATAAATACTACACACACACACTCAGTCTCTGCTTCTAGTCTAACATAAATACTACACACACTCAGTCTCTGCTTCTAGTCTAACATAAATACTACACACACACACTCAGTCTCTGCTTCTAGTCTAACATAAATACTACACACACACACTCAGTCTCTGCTTCTAGTCTAACATAAATACTACACACACTCAGTCTCTGCTTATAGTTTAACATGTTCTGAGCGCGCTCCGTAGAGCTCCACGCAGGAGCGTGTTCTGAGCGCGCTCCGTAGAGCTCCACACAGGAGCGTGTTCTGAGCGCGCTCCGTAGAGCTCCACGCAGGAGCGTGTTCTGAGCGCGCTCCGTAGAGCTCCACACAGGAGCGTGTTCTGAGCGCGCTCCGTAGAGCTCCACACAGGAGCGTGTTCTGAGCGCGCTCCGTAGAGCTCCACACAGGAGCATGTTCTGAGCGCGCTCCGTAGAGCTCCACACAGGAGCGTGTTCTGAGCGCGCTCCGTAGAGCTCCACACAGGAGCGTGTTCTGAGCGCGCTCCGTAGAGCTCCACACAGGAGCATGTTCTGAGCGCGCTCCGTAGAGCTCCACACAGGAGCGTGTTCTGAGCGCGCTCCGTAGAGCTCCACACAGGAGCATGTTCTGAGCGCGCTCCGTAGAGCTCCACACAGGAGCGTGTTCTGAGCGCGCTCCGTAGAGCTCCACACAGGAGCGTGTTCTGAGCGCGCTCCGTAGAGCTCCACACAGGAGCGTGTTCTGAGCGCGCTCCGTAGAGCTCCACACAGGAGCATGTTCTGAGCGCGCTCCGTAGAGCTCCACACAGGAGACAGACATGTTCGCTGGTCTTTGAAGGGCTTGGGGATAAATGCACATTGATTTTGAGTGACGGACGATCCTGAGGTGATCTGCAGAAGAGCAGGTCGTTCGTTTCCTCCCAAATGGAGACGAAAAACGCTCTCAGCTGAGTGCAGAAGGTGAAAGGCCAGGATACTGGCTGATGATTGCTCTCGGTGTGAGGGTATGACATCCCGCCAAGCGAGAGCGGCTCTCAAAACGAATTCACATGTGACTTCTGATTTTCTTTCATTTTGAGCCATTAGAGAAGGAAAAAAAAATTCAAACGAGACAATTCCAGTCTGAAAGAAATCTTTGTTTTATGTGTTTTAATGCAGTGGGTTTGCTCATGCTCGGTGGAAATTGGGGAAGATGTTTAAAGTGGTTTGTCTCTTGAGTGTTCCTCTAGATGACACTTGAAAGGGTGTGCCTGGACTTAATGTGACAGAGCCTTCCATGTACTGTGCATAGGCATCAGGCTGTCTCATAGGCATCAGGCTGTGCATAGGCATCAGGCTGTCTCATAGGCATCAGGCTGTCTCATAGGCATCAGGCTGTGCATAGGCATCAGGCTGTGCATAGGCATCAGGCTGTGCATAGGCATCAGGCTGTGCATAGGCATCAGGCTGTCTCAAACCTCTAAAAGCTCCATAGAAACAGCCCCGCCCCCCTGCAAAACCTTTCAATTAATATTCATGAGCACTGGAGCCCATATCCTCCTCTGCCTCCCAAATAATGGAAATTTGAAGAGCATGAAGATAAGGATAAGTTTGTGTGTGTGTGTGTGTGTGTGTGTGTGTGTGTGTGTGTGTGAGTTTGTGTGTGAGTGCATGTGTTTGTGTGTGTGTACATTACATTACATTAATTTAGCAGACGCTTTTATCTAAAGCGACGTACAATAAGTGCATACAGAGACATCATCAAGATCACTACAGAACAGACAAGACAAAGCACATCCTTCCCATAATGTAGCAGCTATCCCTAGTGTACAGTGTATGTGTGTATGCGTTAGTGTATGTGTGTGAGTATGCGTGAGAGTGAGTGTGTGAGTGTGTGAGTGTGTGTGTGTGTGTGTGTGTGTGTGTGTGTGTGTGTGTGAGTATGCGTCAGAGTGAGTGTGTGTGTGTGTGAGTGTGAGTATGCGTGTGTGTATGCGTGAGTGTGTGCGTGAGTGTGTGTGTGTCTGTGTGTGTATGCGTGAGTGTGTGTGAGTGAGTTTGTGTGTGTGTGTGTGTACAGTGTATGTGTGTGAGTGTGTCTGTTTGTATGTATGTGTGAGTGTATGTGTTTGTTTGTGAGTGTGTGTGTGCTTGTTTGCGTGAGTGTGTGAGTGCATGTGCATATTTGTGTGTGTGTGTGTATTGTAGTATTGCATGTGTCTGAGGAGAGGAAGGGGTTAATGCCCATGATCTCCGTGACAAAATATCAGAGTTTGGATTAACCACAGTTCTGATCTGGTCCTTTACAGCAACCAGTTCTGATTGGCTCTGAACAAACATTCAAGCACAGCATGCAGCCTTCATCTCTAAAGGAGCACTGCTGGAGATCCACTTTTATTGATTTTTAATACCTCTTTAAAATATTCAGCAGTTTCACTACATTTGAAAATAAAAATTGATGGAGCTTCAGTCTTTCTGCTTGTATTAGGGGTCAAATGTTCAGATTAATCGTTTAGATTAATAGGAGGTTAAACTGGAGCAGTTTCAAGTGTTTTGTGCAAATTATGGATAGCTCTCACTATACATGCATATGTGTACATCAGTGGCGGCTGCTGAGCTGAAAATTGAGGAGGCAGAAAACTTCCCCTTAAACTGATTATTGGTCTCAATCATTTTCCTTGATTAACAATAGGGCTACAGCGTTTAATTCACAAATTACTCAATGCTTCAAATGTAGCCAGTTCTCCTCAATTAGGCTATTAGGCAAGTAATACAATTCTTTTAATTTGCCTGCACATTTTAATCAACATTATAATTGTGGATACATCTGCTCTTTGTTCTCCGCAGAGAATTCCAAGAATATTCATGGATATTAAACAATCTTAAAGCTCAGCTTTTGTTAAATTATTTTTATTGCAGGTTGTGCTTTTCTCATAAAGTGTACTTTTTAGTTTAATCTCCCTAACACGAACAAGAAGCTGTGTCTTAAACTGCAAATTATTATTCAGATCGTTGGCACACTTGTTAATCAAGGAAAATGATTGGAAAATGATTGAGACCAATAATCAGTTTAAAGGGAAGTTTTCTGCCTCCTCAATTTTCATCTCAGCAGCCGCCACTGGTGTACATATACATACATATACAGTGAGCACCATAATTCATTAAACAGTGACACATTTTTTGTTATTTTTGTTCTGTACTCTAGCACTGGATACAATGACAATGAAGTTGAAGTGCAGACTGTCATCTTAAATTTCAGGGTATTTTCATCCATATCGGATGAACCGTTTAGAAATTAAACCCCCCCCCCAAAAAAAAAGACACTGTGGGCCCTATCTTGGCGATCTTGGTGCTTAGTCTAAGCGCATGGCGCTAAGTCCATTTAGGGCGTGTCCAAGTCCACTTTTGCTATTTTAACGGCGTGTTTTTTTGGCGCTAAGCACGGCGCAAGGTGCAACTGGGCTGAACCTAGTCACTTCATTAATTATAGGTGTGTTTTGGGCGTGACATGCAATAAACCAATCAAAATGTCATATCCCATTCCCTTTAAAAGCCTGCTTTTCCACCTTGGCGGGTTGCTTGATGGCGAAACAGACATGCTCCTGCGTGTTTAGTGTGATCAAGGAATAGGCTAAATGGAGTATGATCAATATTATTCGGACTAACCATTAGCCTATGAGTTCCCGGTAATTCCAGACAGGGCTGTTATTTTACAAAATATATGCGGTTAAATTTCGTTAAAAGGACCTGCAACAGCTGAGAATAAGCTATCAATGGCTTCAGTCTCACCTTAGAAAACGCCAATTTAGCCTGCTTGTTCAGCGAATTTCGTTTGATTATGCAATGAAAGTGTCAAACATCAATTCCAAGAGGCTGTTCTCATGGAGTTCTCGAAGTTCAAGCTTCATCCAAAGTTCATTAGGCTACCTGCATAGTAGGCTAATATTGATTAATAACATACATACCCGTTATTTTGCCTTAATGATGACACTAAATAGCCTACAATAAAGCTGTCAGGTTCGCAACCCATATGTTCACGCATATTTCCCCTTGTTTAATAATGTCCTGTTTATGGAAATGTGACCAACCTGTTTTACTCGTAGCGTAATCCTTTAAAACAATCCACTTTCCTAGGAAGACCGTGAAACGTGCGACTTACAGCAGGGGAAACAGAGAACATGCAGCGCACGTGCAGAGAATGGCATTAAAATTCATTGTGAATTAATTGTGTAACGTGCTGCAAATTTGTTTTAGTTTCTAATTAGACGCTTAGTTCTCTTTAAAATCGTTTTGTTCAGTTATGGAATAACGGGTGAAATCAGCTGGGTTTTAAACGGTGAGAGTATGGAAACCTGGTCACTGTAATTTAAAAAATATGAAGGACGAAGAATAGCTAAGGTTACAATTTAGTTAACATGGTGACATCTCCGTTTTTTAACCATAGGCTATCGAAAAAAAAACTTATACTTTTTTCAGTCACAAACCATTCTATTTACTTACAGGCTGTATTCATAGATAAACAGAGCTGTATTGTAATGACATCTGAAGCGCATTTTCAGAACTTAAATGTCCGTCTATGTGCGCGAGTTTTCCATTGAATGACAATTCACGCATTAGGTGTAAATGACAAATTCGCGCATTAGCCTTGATATAGGTGTTATCAGCTGCTTTTTAATGGATAGCCATTGTCCCGTACCATTGCACATCGCCTGGATGTTGATGGAGTGGGCTGAAAGCAATTTAATGTGCATGGCATTCCCCTTCGCTGAGGGAAAGGTAGGCTATGGACCCTTTTATTATTATGTATTTTTTGATATAGGCTACACAATAATACTATTTCACATTGTAATCTTGATATTTTAATCATGTTTGTGCGCGCCCCTGTGTGTAACAGACAGGAGGGTACGCGTATTGTGCACACGCCTTTGTAGACGCACTTATATGCGCCGTTAAAATAACATGTATACAACTGCGACATGACTTTAGACCAGGTTAGTGGTGGTTCTAGCGCAAGCGCTTTCTGCTGGCTCAAGATAGCAATACGCCAAAAATAATCCTGGCCACTCCTCATCTTAAGACCAACACGCCCAAACGGCGCAAGAGTACATGCTAGTTAAACGGCGTGAGCGTTAGGCGTTATTATGAACCTACCGCCGGGTGTAAGATAGCAAAGACACTTGCGTTTGGGTTAGCGCCGCTTTGCGCCGGGTGTAAGATAGGGCCCATGATATCTTATCCAGTGCCAGTGACTATTTTACACCCTACAGGCCACACACTGTACTACAGGAGAGGCCGTGACTATTTTACACCCTAGAGGCCACACACTGTACTACAAGAGAAACTGTAACTATTTTACACCCTACAGGCCACACACAGTACTACAGGATTGCCAGTGACTATTTTACACCCTAGAGGCCACACACTGTACTACAAGAGAAACTGTAACTATTTTACACCCTACAGGCCACACACAGTACTACAGGATTGCCAGTGACTATTTTACACCCTACAGGCCACTCACTGTTGAGAGCCAGTGACTGTTTTACACCCTACAGGCCACACACAGTACTACAGGAGAACCAGTGACTATTGTACAGTCTACAGGCCACACACAGTACTACAGGAGAACCAGTGACTATTTTACACCCTACAGGCCACACACAGTACTACAGGAGAGCTAGTGACTATTTTATACCCTACAGGCCACACACAGTACTACAGGAGAGCCAGTGACTATTTTACACCCTACAGGCCACACACAGTACTACAGGAGAACCAGTGACTATTGTACAGTCTACAGGCCACACACAGTACTACAGGAGAACCAGTGACTATTTTACACCCTACAGGCCACACACAGTACTACAGGAGAGCTAGTGACTATTTTATACCCTACAGGCCACACACAGTACTACAGGAGAGCCAGTGACTATTGTACAGTCTACAGGCCACACACAGTACTACAGGAGAACCAGTGACTATTGTACAGTCTACAGGCCACACACAGTACTACAGGAGAACCAGTGACTATTTTACACCCTACAGGCCACACACAGTACTACAGGAGAGCTAGTGACTATTTTATACCCTACAGGCCACACACAGTACTACAGGAGAGCCAGTGACTATTTTACACCCTACAGGCCACTCACTGTTGAGAGCCAGTGACTGTTTTACACCCTACAGGCCACACACACTACTACAGGAGAGGCAGTGACTATTTTACACCCTACAGGCCACACACAGTACTACAGGAGAGCTAGTGACTATTTTATACCCTACAGGCCACACACAGTACTACAGGAGAGCCAGTGACTATTTTACACCCTACAGGCCACTCACTGTTGAGAGCCAGTGACTGTTTTACACCCTACAGGCCACACACAGTACTACAGGATTGCCAGTGACTATTTTACACCCTACAGGCCACTCACTGTTGAGAGCCAGTGACTGTTTTACACCCTACAGGCCACACACAGTACTACAGGAGAACCAGTGACTATTGTACAGTCTACAGGCCACACACAGTACTACAGGAGAACCAGTGACTATTTTACACCCTACAGGCCACACACAGTACTACAGGAGAGCTAGTGACTATTTTATACCCTACAGGCCACACACAGTACTACAGGAGAGCCAGTGACTATTTTACACCCTACAGGCCACTCACTGTTGAGAGCCAGTGACTGTTTTACACCCTACAGGCCACACACACTACTACAGGAGAGGCAGTGACTATTTTACACCCTACAGGCCACACACAGTACTACAGGAGAGCTAGTGACTATTTTATACCCTACAGGCCACACACAGTACTACAGGAGAGCTAGTGACTATTTTACACCCTACAGGCCACACACAGTACTACAGGAGAGCCAGTGACTATTTTATACCCTACAGGCCACACACAGTACTACAGGAGAGCTAGTGACTATTTTACACCCTACAGGCCACACACAGTACTACAGGAGAGCCAGTGACTATTTTACACCCTACAGGCCACTCACTGTTGAGAGCCAGTGACTGTTTTACACCCTACAGGCCACACACACTACTACAGGAGAGCCAGTAACTAGTTTACACCCTACAGGCCACACACAGTACTACAGGAGAGCCAGTAACTAGTTTACACCCTACAGGCCACACACAGTACTACAGGGGCGCCCACGATGTGTCAGGGCCCTTCACCCCACAGACACATTATGGCGGAGTTATTGTGGCACTCTGGGCTGATAACCTTGGGAGTTTACGCTGAGCTTGGGGATGACTAATGGAGTTTGACAACGCGGCCCGACGAGGCTGAGGAAGCAGGCCCAGAATGCCGCATTCAGAGAGCGGGAGCGTGCCGTGTGCAAACCGCACAGAATCCTACACGTCTCAAGGCCTGTGACTCACATTCTCACTCCTCTGTGAATGGAGCACACTA
>CM056381.1:75831858-75853614 GCA_029718625.1 Synaphobranchus kaupii | reverse complement strand
TCAGCCCACACTTCCTGTTTAACTCACACCTCCAGCAGCTCCAGCCCACACTTCCTGTTTAACTCACACACCTCCAGCAGCTTCAGCCCACACTTCCTGTTTAACTCACACACCTCCAACAGCTTCAGCCCACACTTCCTGTTTAACTCACACACCTCCAACAGATTCAGCCCACACTTCCTGTTTAACTCACACGCCTCCAACAGATTCAGCCCACTCTTCCTGCTTAACTCACACACCTCCAGCAGCAATCAGCCCACAGGAAGAAAAGTGCTTTTTAGGGGCCGCTCAGAGTAGCGACATCCTCAGATGACCCCACTCACTCTCTTTATCTCCATCATCCCACACACTTCTCCTTTGATTTTCTTTTTTGGCAGGGGAAAGTGTGTGAAGTTTCAGCAGAATTGGGGGGGGGAGGTGGAGATTAGAGAGAGGAGAGGCTCTTTCCTCTCTACATGTGTTTACAAAACATCCAAGTGACCCACAATGCCCGGCAAAAGAAGTCACCTACCGTCCCGCTGAGAAACAGAGCCTCTCATACTACAGAACAAAGGAAACCTGTAAGCCAATCATCTTAGGTCTACAGAACAAAGGAAAGCTGTAAGCCAATCATCTTAGCTCTACAGAACAAAGGAAACCTGTAAGCCAATCATCTTAGCTCTACAGAACAAAGGAAAGCTGTAAACCAATCATCTTAGCTCTACAAAACAAAGGAAAGCTGTAAGCCAATCATCTTAGCTCTACAGAACAAAGGAAACCTGTAAGCCAATCATCTTAGCTCTACAGAACAAAGGAAAGCTGTAAACCAATCATCTTAGCTCTACAGAACAAAGGAAAGCTGTAAACCAATCATCTTAGGTCTACAGAACAAAGGAACGCTGTAAACCAATCATCTTAGGTCTACAGAACAAAGGAAACATGTAAGCCAATCATATTAGGTCTACAGAACAAAGGAAAGCTGTAAACCAATCATCTTAGGTCTACAGAACAAAGGAAAGCTGTAAGCCAATCATCTTAGGTCTACAGAACAAAGGAAAGCTGTAAACCAATCATCTTAGGTCTACAGAACAAAGGAAAGCTGTAAGCCAATCATCTTAGGTCTACAGAACAAAGGAAAGCTGTAAACCAATCATCTTAGCTCTACAGAACAAAGGAAAGCTGTAAGCCAATCATCTTAGCTCTACAGAACAAAGGAAAGCTGTAAACCAATCATCTTAGCTCTACAGAACAAAGGAAAGCTGTAAACCAATCATCTTAGCTCTACAGAACAAAAGAAAGCTGTAAGCCAATCATCTTAGCTCTACAGAACAAAGGAAAGCTGTAAGCCAATCATCTTAGGTCTTAACCCTTCCACAGTGTTCCTTCTTTCATTTAATTTCCTTTGCTTTTCTGACGCCTGAACTCGTTTCTCATTGCAAGGAAAAATGTCAGTAATCTCTCTTCTGTTTGTCTGTCTGGAGTAAGTCCAGGTAGGGAAAACTCTCTGGTCTAAAATATGTCATGGATTTAAGTATAAATCTGTTAATGAGCTAGTAAGCAAATTTAGAAAGGTGATATTGCTGAGCAGCGCAGATTGGAGCCTAAATAAACAACAGCAACAGGTTCAGAAGATTTGCATGGGATTATGAAATATGGTGGCCGATAAGATTTACAATTTAACAGCAAAGAACATATTAAAACCCAGATTGACTAAACTTAATCCGACATTTCATCTGTGGCTTTAGTAAAAACCGTCTCAGAATACTCAGTAAAAATATCCATCTTTATTTAACGTCTTCTTGTTTATTTAGTCACTGACTCAACATCCTGACGGCCTGAATGCCAGTGGTTTTAAGATAAGATATCATATTTAGTATTGTAAAATTATATTATTACATATTATATCTTATCTTGAAACCTCTGACCGAATTGTATGAAATCACTCAATTCCCAAGACCCAAAAGAACAAATGTAAATGCCAGGCCTAAGGAAATGTTATTTACAGTGTAAAGATGGCGGGTTATCAGGCCTATAAGGTTCCCAAAGGACAGAGAGGATGCTGGGATAGCCTCCGAACACATCCTCTCTTACAGTAAATGCACTTTATTACCAGGGTTGTTTGAGAACACTGCAGGAATAGTGGAAATGGCGGGACAATTTTTCTGTTTAAGTTTAGTCACTTGGCTCTTGATTCTTGCATCCAGTGCTTTCTAAGACGTTATTCATATGAATAGTAAACGGGTCGGATTCATGCACACCGCAGTCTGATATGTTCAATAAAGTTCTGTAAGAGGCTCCCTGGCTTTTGCATTTATTCTCGTGTGTTTATAACATGTCCCAATTTACAGTAGTGACACAACGTCACCCACCCCCCCCATCACAAACGGGAATGCCGCACATCGTCCACAGTGAAGCCAGATCCGCCAGATTTACTTTGACCTTATATTTTTTTTAAAGTCTGATTACTTTTCTCTCATATAAGAGCCTGGAGACGTCTTGATTGGGTCGATATTCAGCGCTCACCTGTACCCAAGAGAAGAGGGGTACAGGCATTCCCCCCTGAAAAAGATGGGAAACAAAGGGTTAACGGTGCCAGTTGTCCTTTAAAAAGCTCTCATTTGTTTTGTGAATCCGGCGCAGAGCGGAGAGCGGTGGACGTGATGAGGCTGTGAGTATTTATCGATCGCGAGGTTAAAGGTGCGCTTTACGGGAAGAAGGAACGCTGTTTATATTCACACACCATCTGTAGCGGTCACATGTACCACCGCCCCGCACCGCCCCACCCCGCCCCCGCCCCACCCCGCCCAGCAGGACGCCCCCAGCTGGGGTAATGAAGACTAATTCCCTGCATCATGTCCTCTGTGCTGGACATGGGCCTGAGGTAGAATAATCACAGGCCCAAACGGTGATCAGTAGGGTGCAACCTGAAGGCCCACTCCATGTCCTCAACATTGAAATGACTGTGACGCTCTCCATTCCCGTCCCCGTTTGTGCTCCTTGTTTTACCTTTTTCCCTCACGTTTCTTGTTATGTTTTTCATGTTTCCTGTTTGTCTCCTTCGTGCTGCAGGCTGGGCGTGGTTTTCCCTCTTTGTGTCACTCATTTCCCTCTCGCATTTTCTCCGCCTATCACATTCCTTTCCTCGCTTGCATTCCTCACGCTCTCTGCTCAGTTAATCACTCTCGCATACATTCTCACGCTGCACGCAGTCATTAGCTCATTAACTCTCATATTTATTCTCCCGGTGTTCGTTGTCTTGTGCCAGTTCATTGTCTTGTGCCAGTTCATTAAGTCTTGTTGTTGAAATAACTCTTGTCTTGTCTCGTCTAGTATCTAGAATTTAAGACTTGCCTGGCTTTACTTTTGCTGCTTCTAAGTCTTGCCTAGCCTAGCGTATTGACACTACTTATTTTGTTCATGCCTTGCTGTGTTTAATGCCTTGTTCTGCTCTGCTTGTCTGCCAGCCTGCAGCTATCCTAGCTCCACTCCACGCAGCCCCTGTCTCCCGCATCCCGCTCCTCCTCTGCTCCACCAACCCAGGATTCCGCCACCATCCAGCCCCTTGCCTACTCCCACTCCCGTTCTGCCCCTGCTAACTCCATTCCAGGATCCAGTCCCTGCCTTTATTCTCTCCCTATACTTCTGGAGTTTGGACAAAGTAATAAATTATTTAATTATTGCAATTCCTGTCTCAGAGTGCATTTGAGTCCAGTCCCTTCTCGGATTCATAACAATGACAGTCCCACTACCGTCAATGCCAAAACATTCAAATTTGCTGCCTCATGAATATTAATGAGGAGCCATGATCAATACTATGACAACCTATGTTCTGTCTGTGAGACAGCACTGGAATCTCCTGCTCCAATTAGAAGAGGGGACGCAGAATGCTGAGTTGACTATCTGGTTGGTCTGTACAATCTTTGGTGAAACACTCCAAGACTGTGTTGTAATTTGCCCCGCCTTCGTGGTTGTGATGTCTGGTCCTCTTGTGGACGCCTTTGTCTTGTCCTCTCATTGGTCATTCTCCTGGCTCCTGACATCTGCCCATCACCTGATGCACAGAGCAGACTAGCTCTGGAATTACCCTGATGTACAACGGAATTATGAACCTCAGTCAGTTCACCTATCCTGAAACAAAATAAAAATACACTATTAAAGACTTTGAACTGACCACTGGCCACAAAGGAATGAGGTGCAGCTGATTACATGAGTCATTAAACCCCCACTCGGAACATTTGGTTGTCTGAGTCAAGAGGGTTTTTCATTGGTATAACGACCTGTGGTTATTGGGTCAGTGTTCAGAATGTATGCAGTGTTTACATACCTGGAGAGATAAGACCTCCACGGTGAGAGAGAGAACGAGAGGTCATTACTGATGAGCATACAGTGTTCTTCTCTCTCACTCACAATTAGTGCCATGCATCTGTAAAACCACAGCCATTTCATTTCATTCACAACGAAAACAAATGACATTTTTTCTAAGCTGAAACGTCTGAAATGTGGTTATTCGAGTATTTTCAGTAATTACTTTTAAAAAATTCATTATAAAATTTTGACTCTGTCGAAGCTAGTCCAGACTGCTGACTTCTAATATTGATAAATATACTGTACTTAATTCATACCACTCATACCAAGTACAAATCATAAAATACTATATATAATGTATGTGAGTCAGATGTAAAATTGAAAGGATAGTTAACATTAAAACTTGATTTTGCTCCTATATTAAAATTACACATTTCATGACTGTACAATGAAGTCAAAGCTTGAAATATTAACGTTATGAATTTATAGTAATGACACATTGCAAAGGGTTGCAGTAACATTAATTGTAGAATAACATGGTGACGCATGCAGATGTTTAACAGCGTGTGAGCATGGCCTCTTTCCGGAACAATCCTGACGCTGCGTGTGTTCTCACCTTCCCTTCCTCATATGCGTGTAACTAATGTGTTTTTAGAGACTGAAAAACCTGCAATGCCTCAATGATCCCATTTCTTCTGCAAGTAAATTAAGCTCTAAAAAGGACTGTTACTAATCTAACTATTTATTATTTTTAAAAAGTCAAAAAAAAAATTTTCATGTGCTCAGAATTTCTTCTGCTTCGAAAATGTGAGTGCCATTTTGATCAACTGCCTCACTCTCTTCATTTAAATGGATTTCTATTAAATAGATATTTCAGAGGAAGGAGTTTTTCAAATGATTTTTCCATCGATTTCTCCAACCAAACATCACTCTTTTCCTTCTCTGCCACTCCATGCAGTTTTTCCGACTCACACAACAGCCTGTAGTCTCTGGTCTGGACTACTTCCTACTTCCTCTGTCAGCCATTTCCAAGGGTGCGTCCCAATACTCGAAAAAATGCATCCTTCTTTCCTCCACTACCTCCTCCTCTCCTCCGTGCGCCAGAAACCAATCTCTGTTTTCTAATCTAATGTTGCTGATTACATATTAATTACATATTAATGGTTACATATTAATTAATATCTCGACGCAAACTGCAATGTCAGGTACATTGTATACTGTACATGCAACTATTTGTACAGGCAGTTTAGTATACTTCCGGGTAGGAGATGAGTGGAGGAAAGGAGGTGATGAGTGAAGAATATTGAGACGCACCCCTAACATCTGAATTCCTGGCCCTCTGACCCCCGTGACCCCTATCTGTGGTGGGCGTGGCTGGTGATGTCATGACATTTTCTCTGGAAGTACAATCAGTCCTGGATCCCTTTGATATACTGCATGTCCTTAACTGTGTCTAACAAGCAGTTTCAAGTGTTAATGTCCTTAACTGTGTCTAACAAGCAGTTTCAAGTGTTAACCGTTTTCTTCATCAACACAGATTGCCTAATTAATCTTAGTGATTGCTGAGTTTGCCCAACACGGTCTGTAAAGAAGAAAAACTGCACCGCCTTTAATTATTTAACCCAACATACGGAGCAGTGGAATGTTACTGTTTGTCTTCTGCCTGCAACCCTCATACCTCTGAGATTCTGTTTAACCCAACAGCGCAGAATCTCAGAGAGCACAGTCTGACTGTGTTTGACTAGAGAGCACAGTCTGACTGTGTTTGACTAGAGGGCACAGTCTGACTGTGTTTGACTAGAGAGCACAGTCTGACTGTGTTTGACTAGAGGACACAGCCTGACTGTGTTTGACTAGAGAGCACAGTCTGACTGTGTTTGACTAGAGAGCACAGTCTGACTGTGTCTGACTAGAGAGCACAGTCTGACTGTGTTTGACTCGAGAGCACAGTCTGACTGTGTTTGACTAAAGAGCACAGTCTGACTGTGTTTGACTAGAGAGCACAGTCTGACTGTGGTTGCCTAGAGAGCACAGTCTGACTGTGTTTGAATGGAGGGCACAGTCTGACTGTGTTTGACTAGAGAGCACAGTCTGACTGTGTTGGACTAGAAAGCACAGTCTGACTGTGTTTGACTAGAGAGCACAGTCTAACTGTGTTTGACTGGAGGGCATAGTCTGACTGTGTTTGACTAGAGGGCACAGCCAGACTGTGTTTGACTAGAGAACACAGTCTGACTGTGTTTGACTAGAGAGCACAGTCTGACTGTGTTTGACTAGAGAGCACAGTCTGACTGTGTTTGACTAGAGAACACAGTCTGACTGTGTTTGACTAGAGATCACAGTCTGACTATGTTTGACTAGAGATCACACTGTGTCTTGAGAGCACATGTTCTTCAGCCCAGAGTCTCAGTGCCCTTTGTTCCTGATAAATATGTAAATAAGCAGGGAGCTGATTGGCTCGGCCTTTTACTCGCGCTGAGAATAAATGGCACAGTTCAGAATGATTCATTCACTTCTCTTCCACACAGATTGCAATTGCCGTCATTAACAAACTATTTCACCCGGCCACGCTTGAGAAGAGCTCATGTTCTGAGGTTATTTCAAATCACTCCACTGATATTTATCAGACTGTTATTTTATTCCATCTATCTTTGGCAGTGACCAGTTAACAGCCTTTTTCAGAAAAGATAACAATCTAAGGGTTTTTTTTTTTTGGAAGGAGGGCAGAACGGTCTGGAGGCTGTCTGCACCCGGACACGTTGCTCTTTCATTTGGGGGTGCTGAGAAGAACGGGGAGAGGAGGTAAATGTTTTATGAAGGGGCCCGAGGGCATCCCGTCTGTGTCTCTGCGTGGCAAGAGAAAAAGAGAGAGAGAAAGAAAGAGAGAGAGAGAGAGAGAGAGAGAGAGTGAGGAAGAGAGAGATATCTGGGGGTAGCTGGCTTGACAAAACCACAGCAATCAGGCTTAACTGGTCTCACAAAGGTGGTTATTAACTTGCCAAGCAACCACAGGCTTTGTTAATGAAGCTCTGTGTGCATCCCCATGCACATTGTCTGGCTCTGTTAGTGAAGCTCTGTGTGCATCCCCATGCACATTGTCTGGCTCTGTTAATGAAGCTCTGTGTGCCGCTCTGTGTGCATCCCCATGCACATTGTCTGGCTCTGTTAATGAAGCTCTGTGCGCATCCCCATGCACATTGTCTGGCTCTGTTAATGAAGCTCTGTGTGCATCCCCATGCACATTGTCTGGCTCTGTTAATGAAGCTCTGTGTGCATCCCCATGCACATTGTCTGGCTCTGTTAATGAAGCTCTGTGTGCATCCCCATGCACATTGTCTGGCTCTGTTAATGAAGCTCTGTGTGCATCCCCATGCACATTGTCTGGCTCTGTTAATGAAGCTCTGTGCGCATCCCCATGCACATTGTCTGGCTCTGTTAATGAAGCTCTGTGTGCATCCCCATGCACATTGTCTGGCTCTGTTAATGAAGCTCTGTGTGCATCCCCATGCACATCGTCTGGCTCTGTTAATGAAGCTCTGTGTGCATCCCCATGCACATTGTCTGGCTCTGTTAATGAAGCTCTGTGTGCATCCCCATGCACATTGTCTGGCTCTGTTAATGAAGCTCTGTGTGCATCCCCATGCACATTGTCTGGCTCTGTTAATGAAGCTCTGTGTGCATCCCCATGCACATTGTCTGCAGGCTTTGTTAATGAAGCTCTGTGTGCATCCCCATGCACATTGTCTGCAACAGCAAACCTATAGCGGTGCAGCATGGGCGGTACTCCAGCAACGTATTTCTATCCTGAGGAAAAAAGACTGATCCAAACAAATATAATGGACGGATACAAAGAACATAAAACAGTAATTATGTAATAATTAACTGTAATAATGTAATAATTGCAAAAAGCAACACCTTTGCTGCCAAGAAAGTGAACGAGGAGCGTTGGCAAAAAAAAAAAAAGCTAATCGTGTAAATTCATTAGTTAATAAGTTAATACCATATGTTCCCTGTTCTCATAAGATGTAATCTAAATTGTCCTACAGTTTATTTCGAAAGTGACAACTGTACTAGAGCTCCTAAACTTTAAACTTGATACAGCATATTTAAAATCTTGCCTGAAGCAATCACACCAAAGTTTATTCATCAACTAAAGAAGTATGGGCCTATCACTATCCCATAATTAAGGGATAAGTGGATATGGACACGTAGGGCTCAAGATGCTTGCGTATATTCCCTCCGCTGAGAATCAATATCTTTCATATAGTGTATCCTCGGGAAAAGTCTCTAAATAATCTCACCCCCACACTATCCACACCTGGAGAACCCTTTTTCCAAAGGATTTGATTGGTCAAAGGGCAGTCTTTTCAATCCTTTTGCCAGATCATAACCTGCCCCGGAGCAGGGTTGCCGTGCAGAGAAAGTTGAAAAAAACCTTGAAAGGGTTCGTTTACCCATCATATACTAGCGTTTCCTCGTTTACCCATCATATACTAGCCTGGAAAACACGTTTCCACGTTTACCCATCATATACTAGCCTGGTACACACGTTCCCACGTTTACCCATCATTTACTAGCCTGGTACACACGTTTCCACGTTTACCCATCATTTACTAGCCTGGAAAACACGTTTCCACGTTTACCCATCATATACTAGCCTGGTACACACGTTCCCACGTTTACCCATCATATACTAGCCTGGTACACACGTTTCCACGTTTACCCATCATATACTAGCCTGGTACACACGTTTCCACGTTTACTCATCATATACTAGCCTGGTACACACGTTCCCACGTTTACCCATCATATACTAGCCTGGTACACACGTTTCCACGTTTACCCATCATATACTAGCCTGGTACACACGTTCCCACGTTTACCCGTCATATACTAGCCTGGTACACACGTTTCCACGTTTACCCATCATGTACTAGCCTGGTACACACGTTTCCACGTTTACCCATCATATACTAGCCTGGTACACACGTTTCCACGTTTACCCATCATATACTAGCCTGGTACACACGTTTCCACGTTTACCCATCATATACTAGCCTGGTACACATGTTTACCCATCATATACTAGCCTGGTACACACGTTTCCACTGTATGCCGTCCTGCAAATGTATAGTGCTGCATTGCATGCAAGAAAGGAAGAAAGTTAGAAGGAGAAGGAGGTTTGTTTGTGATGTGAGGGAGGCGTTTGAGGGGGGGCAGTGTGACAACGTGTCACTTCCTGTGCGAATCGCGCTCAGCGCTGAGACGGGGAAATGCGCTAATGATCGCCGGGAGTGACAGGCCTGCGTCTGAAGTAAACGCTGCCCTTTCCGCCACTGTCTTTGTCACTTCCACATTGCGTCAGTAAAGGTCTGTACGCCCTGATAAGGGCGGGTCTGTACACCCCAATGAGAGGGGTGGGGGATGTGTGCCCTTTGCTTAATGAACTCTTATGAATGACAACACTAAAAAAATAAAATACAAGAAAATATCGCCTAAGATTTCACTGACACAGGGGGGTAATCTCCAAGGTCGGCCGTTTAATGAGTAATGTCAGCTGCTGCTCGATGCAGAACACTGACGCGCGACAGCTGATTAAAACGGGCTGGGCTTAAAAAAGCCTGTTTTAACAGGGTAGCGCACTGAAGACTGGAGACAGTATCGTCACCCAAACATCGTCAATCTCCTCCCAAAATCCTCAGGAGTCACTCGTCGTACCCCTCGCCCCCTCCCACACGCGGCGCGCCGTTTCAGGGGTCGGCTCAGGTGAGTCTCACCTTTTGGAGACGTGGCGGCTGTCTGGTTAGACACTGATCCCCCCTAACCCCGCCTCCCCTCCCGCACACCAGCCTCGGAGTTGATTCATCACCCGGCGCGGGGTGGGGGGCAGGGGGTGCGGTGGGGGGGGCGGATGGACCCCCTCAGCTCAGAGTTCGATCTCTAATCCTCTTAGAGGGCTTTCTGCGGCTCACTGAGCAAACTGCAAATGACAGCGTCGGGGAGTGAAGTGCTCCAACGCTGCCCCCTGCCTCATACGGGGTGGGGAGAGATAGAGAGGCAGAGAGAGAGAGGGGGGGTGGAGAGGGAGAGAGAGAGAGAGAGAGAGAGAGAGAGAGAGAGAGAGAGAGAAAGAGAGAGAGGGGAGAGTGGGAGAGAGAAAGAGAGAGAGAGAGAGATGTTATCCACGATCTGTTCGGTACATTTTTGAATGCAAACATTCCAGTTGAAAAATTGTATTAATTTTAACCAGCATGCAATGAATGAAGGAGCAATCCCCTTCAACTGAAGCTGCTGATGAACATAATGAAAATATAAAGGAACTTATCAAGTCACCTGACAGCAGAGACACTTATGATTTGCACTTTTAGTTTGTTTTGCAAGGAAAATCAGTCACATCAGATCTGAGAGTCACTGCAGCCACTGTGTACCAGTAAACTAGATCTGAGAGTAGTCCTTGCAGCCACTGTGTACCAGTAAATTAGTGCTAAGTTGCAGATTGCATCAAGAAATGCCTGTTTGCACTGCTGGGCCTGGACACAGACATCTTTACAGAATACTGCTGTACCAGCACAGCTCATGTTGTGTGAGAGGGGTTTAGGGGTACAGCTCATGTTGTGTGAGAGGGGTTTAGGGGTACAGCTCGGGGTGTTGTTGTGTGACAGAGGTTTCGGGGTACAGCTCATGTTGTGTGAGAGGGGTTTAGGGGCACAGCTCATGTTGTGTGAGAGGGGTTTAGGGGTACAGCTCGGGGTGTTGTTGTGTGATAGAGGTTTCGGGGTACCGCTCATGTTGTGTGAGATGGTTTAGGGGTACAGCTCATGTTGTGTGAGAGGGGTTTAGGGGTACAGCTCATGTTGTGTGAGAGGGGTTTAGGGGTACAGCTTGGGGTGTTGTTGTGTGACAGGGATTTAGGGGTACAGCTCATGTTGTGTGAGAGTATTTAGGGGTACAGCTCATGTCGTGTGAGAGGGGTTTAGGGGTACAGCTTGGGGTGTTGTTGTGTGACAGGGATTTAGGGGTACAGCTCATGTTGTGTGAGAGTATTTAGGGGTACAGCTCATGTTGTGTGGGAGTATTTAGGGGTACAGCTCATGTTGTGTGAGAGTATTTAGGGGTACAGCTCATGTTGTGTGAGAGTATTTAGGGGTACAGCTCATGTTGTGTGAGAGTATTTAGGGGTACAGCTCATGTTAATTATACAACCTGGTGAAAGCAGGAAAAAAAAAAACTAAAACTAAATGAATGACAACTGGCTCAGCAGACGCACAACATAGTTAAAAGAGTAAAAAGGAAATGTGTGAAAACAGAGAGAATCAGAGAAAACAACAGCTTTTTAACCCTGAGGTCCTCCTAAAGAAACCCTGCTTCCTTCTCCTCGTAAACCAGTTCCCCGAGGGAGGGGTCAGGGGCTCTGCACACGCCACTTTGACCAAATTCCCACCAGATTCCATTCCAGGTTATGACAAGAACCGTTCTTCCGAACTCGTCGATTACAAATTAGTCGCACAAGAAAACAGCCCTTCAACAGCACTGAGGGAGTTCTGGGACAGAATTAATGATTGAGTTCAATCCCATTATGTTTAAAAATTACATTCTCATTTAATTTCAGGCCATCTGTTTTAGTCCATATCTTTTTTTATCAGCCCGTCCCTGCTGCAAACCATCCATTATTATGAATAGCCTTTTATTTATCATGCTTTTGTGCAGGTGATACAATCCGCAGGTTAAACAAACAATCATAAAGCACAAGGCTAAAAGAATGTGCTACTGACACATGTCTGTGGTTATAATAATCACACTAAAGGCAGCGTGTGACGGGAACATTGCTGTCAATCATGTTTAAGTGGTGATTGACTTATCAACCTGGATTTAATGTGATAATTGTTTTACATGTGATCAAAGAAGGCTCTGCTGACTTCACCAATTACCAGCATTAATTGAAAATAAACACAAAAGCTCTATTCAAGAGAGCCCACAAACACACATGCACACACACACACAAACATTTCCCCACTACACATTATTTTATATATTTGCTCTTGGCTATTTATTGCGCATTATTTAAAGGTGCTTTACTGGAATTGTGATTGTGTTGCATGTTTATTCTGTGAGTTTGTGCCGAAGGCGGCCCTGTTTTTTTTTACCCCCCTTGAGGAATTATAAAGTTTCTCTCTCTCTACCTCTGCTCATTAATTCAAGCTCTCTGGAACAACACAAATCAAATCAAAACAGTGGCCAGCCTGATAAGGAAAAGGACGTTTCTGACAAACGAACGTGCCCAAAAAATCGAGATAAGAGCTCAAAGCGCGGCTGAACGCCGATGAACAAAGTGATTGGGGAGGAGAGCTCTTGTGCTTCCCTGGAATAAACCCTGTGAGAATGTTCCAAAGCCACTCTTCCCAAGCATCCCTCCACTCTGCATGTAACCCAGGCAACTGACGTACTCTAGGTAAAGCACCTGTACCACGGCCCTCTCTACAAACCGCTGCCCTTCACAAAGCTGTGCTTCAATTAAATATATTAATTGTATGTACCTAAAGCACATAACACTAGTGTCTTGATTGTGATGTTGCAGTTTCTTGTCTAACTGATTTAGCCTTAGGACTTAGCCATAGCTTACTATGTGAACTAGACTCAATGTTCATGTCTATGGATAGCGGTTACATTATGAATAGTCTATGGATAGCTGTTATGTTATGAATAGTCTATGGATAGCGGTTACGTTATGAATAGTCTATGGATAGCGGTTACGTTATGACTAGTCTATGGATAGCGGTTACGTTATGAATGGTCTATGGATATCTGTTACATTATGAATAGTCTATGGATAGCTGTTACGTTATGAATAGTCTATGGATAGCTGTTATGTTATGAATAGTCTATGGATAGCTGTTACGTTATGAATAGTCTATAGATAGCGGTTACGTTATGAATAGTCTATGGATAGCAGTTACGTTATGAATAGTCTATGGATACCTGTTACATTATGAATAGTCTATGGATAGCTGTTACGTTATGAATAGTCTATGGATAGCAGTTACGTTATGAATAGTCTATGGATAGCTGTTACATTATGAATAGTCTATGGATAGCTGTTACATTATGAATAGTCTATGGATAGCTGTTACGTTATGAATAGTCTATGGATAGCTGTTACGTTATGAATAGTCTATGGATAGCGGTTACGTTATGAATAGTCTATGGATAGCTGTTACGTTATGAATAGTCTATGGATAGCTGTTACATTATGAATAGTCTATGGATACCTGTTACGTTATGATAGAACTGTACCTTATCGGACTTGTTTGTAGTGTGTATGCACTTATTGTACATGGCTTTGGGTGAAAGCATCTATCTGCCCAGTGAATGTAATGTAATGTAAGGTATATACACTGTATATGAAGTGGTATATGTATTATTATAAATCCTGGAAGACATGTTTTGAGAAACTTCCACAGGAACTGTAGATATCTGCATTAATTAGCATGTGCTGCTGATATTCCTGGCTGCTCCATCCTCCTCCTTAATGAGAATTTTAAACGATGTATGAAAAATGCAAGGCAGTTATTATATTTGTAATGTTTGTGAGTAATGCTGTTATTAGTGTGTCATTAAACATTTATAAAAACAAGTTTCGTCCGGTGTTATAGAAGTCAACAGTTCCACACTTTTAAAATGCCCTTGAAACATTTTGTCTTTTATACAGCAATTAATCAGGGATATATCGTTATTTCACCCTCAAATTATTGAACAATTAAAGCTGGAATCGAGCAAATGAAGAGCGCTTCACTAAAGCAAAAAATTGCCTTAATGGCTTTATAGATTGCTTTTTAGATACATTTCTGAAGAGGGGCGGAGTGTGTGTGTCTGTGTGTGTGCTTGTGTGTGTGTGTGCATGTGTATGTGTGCGTGTGTGTGAGTGTGCGTGTGTTTTGTGTGCGTGTGTGTGAGTGTGCATGTGTGTGTGTGTGTGTGCTTGTGTACGTGTGTGTGTGTGCTTGTGTACGTGTGTGTGAGTGTGCGTGTGTGCATGTGTATGTGTGTGTGTGTGTGTGTGTGTGTGTGTGTGTGTGTGTGTGAGTGTGCGTGTGTTTGTGCGTGTGTGCTTGTGTGTGTGTTTGTGCGTGTGTGTGAGTGTGCATGTGTTTGTGTGTGTGTGCTTGTGTACGTGTGTGTGAGTGTGCGTGCGTGTGTGTGAGTGTGCGTGCGTGTGTGCTCGTATGTGTGTGTGAGTGTGTGTGTGCTCGTATGTGCATGTGTGCTTGTGTGTGTGTGTGCATCAGGGTTGGAATTAGCGGGGGCTCGGGGCAAAATGCCCTTAAAGAATATAAAATTTCCCTTGGAATTGGGATGACGTGTTCGGATTTTGTTCTGTCCGACATGGCAAACTAATTTCAAAATTGAAGAGTTGGGCCCCTGAGCAAATATTCACGGATATCGTTCTGTTATCGGGTACGTGAAGACGATATTTCATGGACATCCAATATCGTGTTGCACGATAATATCGTCATATCGCCCAAGCCTACTGGACAGTGACATGTACCGACGACAGTACCAGACTGGAGACACTTTTTTTATACTGTCAGGCTTGTCGAGAGACAAGAACCCTCCAAAGTTGTCGGGGAACGGTTGACAACTTCATAAGGGGGACGAAATATACCACCGAAAGACACCAAGGGAGTAAGGCTCACAAGATTTTATATGGTGAGTGAGTACGACTGTATAATTTAAGTAACGTTAACTGTTCCAAGTCATGCTAGTCTGCTAACGTCAGCTAGTGTAACGTCAGCCAGATCTTAGCGTACCAGCGTTCTACACTACAGCAAAGAGATTTGAATGTCATTCTAATCTCTTTGACTACAGCTAACGTTACACAAAGCTAGCTAGCCTGCTAATGTTAGCTAGCTAGCTAACCTTAGCTACTCTGTGTAACGTTAGCTGTAATGTTAATGTTAGCTGGTGTTTTCGGTGTCATTTCACAGTTTTGGACCACATCGTCATGGGTTTTGATTTGATTCGGTATGCCGATTTTGTTTATAATAATAAACCCCTGGAAGCGAAATTGCGAGCTTCTCGGATTAACGTTATTCTACAGTTAGCTAGCTAATGTGTAACATTAGCTGTGACGTTGTTTTGAAATGGGTTGTATTTTATTTCGTAGGGTTACAATGTCATCAACACCTCCAGAAAGTTTAGTTATTATTTGCATATTTGCATCGTTGCCAAGATATCATTACTAACATTATTTTGATTCTACCTGCTTTTGTATCAGCACTATGGAGAGCTTCAGGGTGCAGTTCCTGAATCAGTCATGAAAAGCTGGTAGAATCAAACGGGTGGCCTTAGTAGTCATATCTCGGCAGCAATTCAAAGAATAAACTTTCTGGGGGTGTTGATGACATCATAACCAAACTTTGGAGAAATTGTATATAAAATATATATTTTCATTGAATTGACGGTAACCGTAGTAAATTAGACACCAATTCCACGCAGATTGTGAACGCACCGCCATACACTCCCCAGGCCGCTATTTGCGCTGCGAGTTTCATGTAAATATCTCCCGAGTGTGTATGGTCCTGTATGGTTATTGTCATGTTAAAAGTTTCTTGTTGTTGTGATTGTTTGTTTATGAACTTAAAAAAATTAAATATGCTTGAATAAGTGTAACTGAATATTAGTGTGTCATGCCACATAGAAGAACTAAGGTATTTCCCAACATTTGGTAAAATTGCCCTGGAAATTATCCAAAATGCCCCCGTACCATATTTCACAAGGGCAAAAAACGCCCTTGTTAAAAAAAAGAAAATTCCTACACTGGTGTGCGTGTGTGTGCTTGTGTGTGTGTGTGTGTGTGCTTGTGTGCTTGTGTGTGTGTGTGTGTGCTTGTGTGTGTGTGTGCGTGCGTGCGTGCGTGCGTGCGTGCGTGTGCTTGTGTGTTTGTGTGTGTGTGCTTGTGTGTGTGTGTGTGGTGTGCTTGTGTGTTTGTGTGTGTGTGCTTGTGTGTGTCAAAAAGTGAACCATGTTTGCACACATTTTGTTTTGCTCTCGACCCTTTCCTTTGCTCCAGGGTGTGAATAAAGGCTGTGTGTGCACTCCAGTCAGAATTACACCCCTTTAAACCCACAAGATGCAAACCTTACAAGTGCCATCTGCCAGCTGAACATGGTAGCAAAACAACAGCCAACACCTCAACTCTTGAATAATCACTTGTGTGCGTATATGCATCACACAATCACATAGGCAAGAAAGAGAGAGGAGAGAGTGAGGAATATAGAAAGAAAGAGGGGGTAGATAGAAGGAAGAAGAAGAGGGGGAAGAGAAAGTAAGAGAAAGGGGAAAGAGGGGGGTACAGGTAGAGAGAACGGATTGAAAGCAAGACAGAAGGGGAGAGAGAGAGAGAACAAGTGAGGGAGAGGTAGAGAGAGAACAAGAGAGGGAGAGAGAGAACAAGAGAGGGAGAGTAGAGAGAGAACAAGAGAGGAGAGGTAGAGAGAGAGGGAGAGGTAGAGAGAGAGAGAGAGGGAGGGAGAGGTAGAGAGAGAGAGAGGGAGAGGTAGAGAGAGAGAGGGAGAGGTAGAGAGAGAGAGAGAGGTAGAGAGAGAGGGAGAGGTAGAGAGAGAGGGAGAGGTAGAGAGAGGGAGAGGTAGAGAGAGAGGAGAGAGAGAGGTAGAGAGAGAGAGAGGGAGAGGTAGAGAGAGAGAGAGGGAGAGGTAGAGAGAGAGAGAGGGAGAGGTAGAGACAGAGAATCTGGAGAGAGAGAGAGGACAAAGAGAGAGAGAGATAGAGAGAGGGGGAAAGAGAGGTGTAGAGAGAAAGAGAGTGGTAGAGAGAGGGGGAGAGAGAGGGGGGAGAGAGGAGTAGAGAGAAAGAGAGTGGTAGAGAGAGGGGGAGAGAGGAGTAGAGAGAAAGAGAGTGGTAGAGAGAGGGGGAAAGAGAGGTGTAGAGAGAAAGAGAGGGGGAGGAGAGCTGTTTTGTGAAACAAGGTGAAAACAATGAGGCTTGGGCGCTAAATGTTGGACTCACGAGTAAATTACAGCGTTTCACTATTTCTCTTTTAGTAAACAGTTTAGTGCTGAAATTTCTGAACTGCTGTGAGTTGCAAGACTAAGTTAAATGAGTGAAGTTGATTGAACCCAGGCCCAGGAGAGTTTGTGAGTCCGTGTTTGTGTGTATATTTGCGTGTTCTGCAGTGTGTGAGCACGGGGCACACGCGTGTGAATGATGGTTCAGTTATGTGTACTGATAACAGAAACACGGCACGAGGCAGGCGATGCATGGTGATCGGCGTGTTGATGGGAGGGACGTGGTTACGGTCACCATGGTAATGGATGCTCGATGTTGAGGGCGTGGTTAACAGGGCTATGATAACATGTGGCTATGTGGTAAAGGGAGCTGTGCTGTTTGTGGAGTGATGATGGGGTCATGATGACACGCCCCCCCCCCCCCCACACACACACACACACACACACACACACCCCATCCACAGGCACACCGATCTCTGGCTTAAGTGCTCAAAAGCCCTCCAAATGCTTTTCCAAACGGCGATATCGTCCCAAATAAACGGGGTAAAAAACCCCGAATGTGAGGAAGGAATCGCTACGACAACCATGTCACTCAAACAACAGCGTTTTATGCATTATGATTTCATACAGCTTTGGCTCTGAATGTTCCCCTCTGACTAGGCACTATACGCATCTCCCCTGCCCCACTCCATCAGACAGGTTTAAACGTCTGTCTCCTGATCTGAGACAGTAAAGCCAAGTTTCATAATTTTATTACAAAGCAGTAAATGTAGCGGGAAGCCTCAGGAACAGTGATTAAAAAACATGCTATCCTGCCCTCACAAATCCACAAACACAACATTTATACCCTCAATGTTTATTACCTTGGGTATTTTAAGAAACTACTTCCATTTTAATCCCTGTGGAGGCAAAGGATTCACTTTTTTTCCACGGTCGTCTCTCCTTCTCCCTCTCTTTACCCCACCCAATCCCCTCGGCTGACGATTAGGCCTTCCGTGTTCGCCGTTCATTAAAGACAAGGACACAAACCTGGGAAAATAGCATTCCTAACGTAAATGACAAACGCACTCATGGGAAGTATTTATTATTCAGGTGGGAACTGGCCAGGAGAAAACGGTTGAATTTCTCTGCTCTTATCATTCAAACGCAGGGTTTTCCGGTGCAAATGATTTATGAACATTTGAACATGGCATCCCGTTATCTTCCTCAGCTCTTACATCGCCATTCCTCAGCCAGACCTCGTTATTCATGCCCGGTAACCGACGAGGGAGCTCCACAGGCATCTGACACACAAACGGGCCCGCTTCCAGGTCCAGAGTGGCTCAGCCTGTATAGCCCCATTCAGGACTCTGGGATTGCAGGTTTCAGTCCGGGCTATGCCTTCAGCCAACTATAATTGCTGATTCTAAATTGGTGAAAAAAAAAAATGTTGTTCAACAAAAGAAAAAAAAAAAGGTCAATGAAAAAGAGACGTGTGTTGGGCTTGCTGTTCAGTCAACCCCCCCACAGACCCTGCAGAGAGAGCATCACACGCAGCACCTGTGCAGCCGCCAGACTTTTCATTCTTTATTCATGCTGTTCTCAGAGAGAGAGAGAGAGAGAGAGAGACAGGGAGAGAAAGAGAGAGAGCCTGTTTGCCTCTTTTTCCACTGCAGTTTATTGCCTCATTGATCGGAAGGCCGGCCTTCCGCGGGCCCGTAACCGGTGGCGACAGGGCCATGTAATGGATGAGTTTACATCGCTGTCACTTTCAATTTATCTCCACGTCTGCACGTGTCACATGGGGCCGGCGGCCGAAGCACAGGCGTGGCTATACCGGCTGACCCCATTCCGTCTGAGGCCAACGGCATGCTGGGATATGTAGTACACACACACACACACACACAAATCACTCAATAAAAATCAAAGCGCAAGTCATATTCACATTATACAAAATGCCTTTGTCAAACTACATTTAGAGGCCCACTTAGAGAGTCCAGTACTGGGCACCACTCTAAAGAATATATGTCTAAACTCAGAGAAAGCTCAGAGAAGGGCAACAAGACTTGTTCTGGGTGTGAAATCCCTTCAATTCGTTAGCCTCAGCAAAAGGATTGAGGTTTTCATATGTTTAAGGGATTCAAAAAGTGAACTATTTTATATTAGGTTCTATCTAGGAAAAGGTACGTTACACACTGATAACATGAACACTTTTTTCCACACATACAGTATGTAATGTTGAATAACTTTTAGTGTAAAAATAAAGCTAGACTACATGGGCTGAGTGGCCAGTTAAAATCAGCAAACTCTTATATTTCATAGGTTTTTGTATCAAAGACAGAGGACCTTCAACTCCTCTGTCCATGGCCAGGAGGATGTGGGAGAGGCATTCAATCACCCTGAGGGAAAACAATAAAAATCCTCTAAACTCAATCTCCCAGAAGGCACTAAACACAGAAGAACACGGGCCAGCCCTCCACCCCATGCTTGGTTCTGACAGAAAGCCTTGGTTTGTGCACAAGAAATTACAACATAATTACTGGCAGCCTTATCGGCCAGGTGGGGTTCGCCTAAGAGCGATGGAATGTGGATCTCTATTATTTCTTATTTTAACAAACAAAATAATGGTAATAAACAGCAATAACCACAACAACCCACAACAGAGGTCCAAAAGGAAGCCATCACTGAACTTCATTCCTATCCTCAGGATATTACCTTACAGGCAATCCTGTGCAAAGGAAAACATTACATTTCACACACATTTGGGTTTGTTTCCTGTAGAGATTTAGGTCAAGTATATTGCTCAAGGGTAGAACAGCAGCCCCACAGCTGGGAATTGAACCTGCAACCTTCAAGAAACAGGCTGAGTTCCTTCACAATTATACTACAGTGCAGCCCTATAAACCGCAAACACTCACCTTTAAAACACACAGACGCCCCTACATAAGGATGTCAGTAGGCTACATTATATATGCATGACATAACAATACTAACAATAAAAATGCACTCGACACCACGGTCTAGGTCAAGTGTCAGAAGTAGTACTCTGCAGGTAGCATGCATTAGCCCTGTATGTATAGGGTTTAACACCATGGAGAGCAGGTAGCATGCATTAGCATTGCACGTATAGGGTTTAACACCATGGAGAGCTGGTAGCATGCATTAGCATTGCACGTATAGGGTTTAACACAACTTGTTGACAAATGAAGAGAATGTGAGTTATCCTGCATCATGAGATTAGTCTTTGCTGCTGCCTAGCAACACAGCTGAACTGAAGAGGGTTGCAGGGGCTCTTTTTGAAAGGGCGTCCCGTACGGGCCTAACTAGTTTTGACTGAAGTATGGGACCGTTGGCAATCCTAGAGCTAGATAAGCACCACTGCAGTTTGAGCACCCCCTTTACTGCTGAACTATGACCTCTGACCCCTAAGACCCTTAATTTTTCCAAAGCAATTAAAACAAAGTGTGCAGGGCGTGCTCTGTCAATGCTGTCCCCCAAACCGCTTTGGAGAGGTGTCTCTATAAATAGTCGTGGAGAAGATTCCCGCCGTGAGGAACTCATCAAGGGGTCCCCTTCGGAGCCCCGACGCCCGCAATTACCAGCACTCTGCCGCCCCGGCAGGAAGCCGTCAAGCGTCAATTCTTCCTGTCCTCTGCATTTCACACCACCGCCGTTCACTCGCCGTTAATTCCATGCATTTTTAAACAGCCACCCGGGTGCACACCGTGAACTTATTTCCAGAAAAAAGAGCCCCGCTTATATTCTAATGGAAAGCGATTGTGCTGCTGTTGCACTTTGCATCGATTCAAGGTAGTGCTCCGGATGTCGGCGTGCATTATAAAACTTGGCAGGGTATTTAAAAAGAGAGAGTGGAAGAAACTGTGCTCCAAGGGCAAAAGCATGCACGCACTTATCTATAACCATAGCAACAAGGTCACAGACAATTGACTGTAAATCTCTGACGCCCAGTTGATAATGCAAAAATGATCAATCAGGCATGTCGGAGTAGTCGTTCCAGTCACATCCATTGCACCGTCAGCCAAGGAGAGAGTTGCTGCTCCAGATAGCCTCACGTTCATAAATCACCGGCTCTCCACTTTCCTGCTCATCACATAGATAAAAACCCGTGGATATTATTGCCATGTATATTTCAGAGAACAATAACTCAAGAGGAGGAAAGAGGGTGTTGTTTAATATTTCAACATGCCCCGCGTACCAGTTGGAGTTGAGACGCTTCTAGAATATCGTTTCTGCTGCTCTGTTTTTCAGATCCTCGTGAGTGCGGGCAGAGGGGGGGGGGGGGGGGGGGGGGGGGTGCGGGGATGGAAGGGTGGGGGGGTGGGGGGGTGCAAGGTGGGCTCTCCATATGTGAGTTTCATATTTGTGGATTTGTGAATTATTAAAGAGCGTTCCTACCCGCAGAGATTTCCGCGGAATCTTCCGCCGTGGTTCTCTGCAGTTGCAACAGCGT
>CM056381.1:75804902-75831358 GCA_029718625.1 Synaphobranchus kaupii | reverse complement strand
AGGTGTTTTGAGTAAATTAGATGATTAGAGTATGACACTCAGGGCTCTATTTTCAAACCAGCGCAAGCCAGCGCAAGGGGACGGTATAGTCAAACGCAAGCTTGTTGACAGCATCAACGTCTTAAAACTGGCGCTATGGCGTTTCTCAGCAATACCGCTAGGATCAACAAATTCTCAACATAACATCCTTTCGGTTGCGCTGCAGTGGGATGGGTGGCGCTGTCTGGGGCGTGTTCTAAAATACTTTCGGCTCAGTGACAACCAACGAAAACCCATTGCGTTATGATCAGCTTGAACCACCTCTTAGCGGAAACGCAATAGACTCTGGCAATTTGGTAACTTATTAGTCATGTAGTTCTATGTAGTGTCTATAGGTGATGCCAACATTACACTTCCATTTAATGAACAAATAGCCTATAATTATTATTAATTAATTAGTTTTAATTTAAACTACTAGAATAAAACAGGACAGCTTACAAGAAACTTGCGATCATGTAGGCCAATAGCCTATAATATATAAATTACACATTGGCACAGTTCAGTTGAATCATAAGCCTACCACTACACAATACACAGAAAGGATATACTTTCAGCGGGTGTCCTTCCTCAACTATACGGACAATGAATGCAGTAAAAAGTCAAAACTCGCATTTTTTCTCAAGTGTGGGTTCCCCGGGGTGCTTGGTGCTATCGACTGCACGCACATACAAATCCGCGCACCACCCGAGCATGCAATAGTTTTCGTCAATCGCAAAGGAACACATCAATGTCCAGGTGACATGCGACAAAATTAGCTTGCCCCCAACTGCACCAGTGGTCGCGGTCCCCATCACAGCCAGAGCAAAGAGAAATCAACTGGCTGAGCGGTTTAATATGGCTAGATAAATGTATCGGATCAGCTTTTAAAATGAACATTTCAATGCATGTTCCCACGTAGAATCATACACACATCCAAGTTGACGGTCCAGTGCGTTTGGGTTGCTCATTATGAAATTGCATGGAGCGATTGTGTTCCAACTGGCTTTTTTTTAAAGCATGAGAACAACAATTTGATTGGCTACCATAGAGACACACCTTGGACATTTAAACCCAGCCTTTTAGCAATACCGCCATAAGGTGCGCCAAGATTGCCGTCATGAAATTACCAAATTTCTCGCCGACACGCCCTCAGAGCGATACCGCCAAGCGATTACTCTTGCGTTCACCATTGCGTTTGGTTTATTAAAATAGAGCCCTCAGTCTAAAACATTAATTCTCTGAAATAACTGAAGTAAATGCTGATTTTCGACACACTATTCTAATTTCTTGAAATACTGTTTTGGGGGTTTTCTGGAGCTGTAAGCCAAAATTATGAAAAATGAAACAAATAAAGGCTAGAAATATTTCACTTGTGTGTAATAAATCTATAATCTATGAAAGTTTCACTTTTTTAATGGAATTATGGAAAAAAAAAACTTTTCCATGATATTCTAATATTTTGGAAAGGATCTGTATATCCAGAGTAAAATGAGTCCTATATCAACATAACCTGAAAGGCTTCTCAGCAAGGAAGAAGCCACTACTCCAAAACCGCCATAAAAAAGTTTGCAACTGCACACAAAGATCTTACTTTTTGGAGAAATGTCCTCTGGTCTGATGAAACAAAAATGTAACTGTTTGGCCATAATGACCATTGTTATGTTTGGAGGAAAAAGGGTGAGGCTTGCAAGCCGAAGAACACCATCCCAACCGTGAAGCACCGGGGTGGCAGCATCATGTTGTGGGGGTGCTTTGCTGCAGGAGGGACTGGTGCACTTCATAAAATAGATGGCATCATGAGGAAGGAAAATTATGTGGATATATTGAAGCAACATCTCAAGACATCAGCCAAGAAGTTAAAGCTTGGTCGCAAATGGCTCTTCCAAATGGACAATGACCCAAAGCATACTTCCAAAGTTGTGGTAAAATGGCTTAAGGACAACAAAGTCAAGGTATTGGAGTGGCCATCACAAAGTCCTGACCTCAATCCAATCGAAGATTTGTGGGCAGAACTGAAAAAGCGTGTGCGAGCAAGGAGCCTGACAAACCTGACTCAGTTACACCAGTTCTGTCAGGAGGACTGGGCCAAAATTCCAGCAACTTATTGTGAGAGGCTTGTGGAAGGCTACCCGAAATGTTTGACCCAAGTTAAACAATTTAAAGGCAATGCTACAAAATACTAACAGAGTGTATGTAAACTTCTGACCCACTGGGAATGTGATGAAAGAAATAAAAGCTGAAATAAATAATTATCTCTACTATTATTCTGACATTTCACTTAAAATAAAGTCATGATCCTAACTGACCTAAGACAGGGAATGTTTATTTTGATTAAATGTCAGGAATTGTGAAAAACTGAGTTTAAATGGATTTGGCTAAGGTGTATGTAAACTTTCGACTTCAACTGTATTTTCTAAAATGATCCCCTGAATTTGGGATGCATTTAATCAAATCTGCTTATTCTGAATATTTTTCTTGTAAACTAAAAACATTAACTATTAGCTCTGCCATTACTGAAATACATGTTAAGATTGTTAAGATTATAACAGGAGTTAAGCCACATCAGGCTGTGAGTGGTCCCTTCATAAAGGAATGTTCTTGATTTACAACAGAATAATGATAGTATATCTCAGAATTCAAATTTATTTATGTATTTCTTATGCTGAAATATATGGAGAGCTGTCTTGACAAAAGAGAAGCTGTTCCCCCATCAAAGCTGATGTTAACATCTGACATGAAAATATAAGGATGTTGGAGTATTGGCAATTTTCAAAATCTCCGGTTCTGTAAACAAAAAGCTTTCAGGCAGTATCTGCTATAAATGGATGTCTAAATGACATGTTAAGTGCTGTACTAAAATAATATTTTTAACATGACTACATATGCATAGAGATGCTACTGACAGAAGGGTTTTTTGAGAAAAGAAGGTTATGATTGTTTTCTTTCGGCGGTGGCATCACAATGAGTCATGGCCACCACTTTACATTCGGCCTAATGGGTGGGTTATACCCTTTATCATGCCATATCGCCACACAGGACGCTGAAAGGGGGTCAGGAGGATGCACTTCACATGAGCTGTAGGTGAGCCGCTCCTGATTGGAGCCATAGACGTTGCCACCGATGTCTTGAGCTAAAGGTCGTACCTAAAGCCAGGCCGTGGTGTTTCCACGGCAACTTGACTAAGGTTGACAGCACTTTGGCTGGCAAACGATGTCATTTTTCATGACACTACTTGATCCAGAAGTGAGAACATGCATTAATTCTGTGAAAAATAGCATAGCCACAGGGACTTTCTCAGTGCTGCTTCGCTTACACATTATATAGCACTACTCACAGATAATGGATTGCACAAACACATTTCCTCCAGAGCTATAACCTTGACTGCTGTATAATCACTGTTGTTAAGCTTGTTTATTAGCTCTCTATAATATATCATATAATAAAAGTACAAGCATCAGATTTTCATCCTCCTTTCATCACACTGCCTGGAGCAAGTGTTCAAACACACATAAGACTGATTTGTCTATTTGATATAGTTAGTTGGTACCTGCAACATGTTCAGCCTTTGTGTCATGGGGTGTCATGGGGCTTAGCAACAGGCTTGATCATTTAAACTTTACACTGTCATGTATGATCACAAAAGATTATCAGGACACACACACACACACACACACACACACACACACACACATTGGAGGCAGACTACTGTTTTTTGCATTATGTACTTTCATGCACCGCTGATTTGGGGTTGGCTTGAGTTCCTTCCGCTGAAGTTAGTTATGTCTTGCCAGGTCATTATATTGATTATATTCTGTCTAGTCATGTTTGAGTTATTCTTCATTAAACTGTGCAGAACTGTATACCACCACATTTTAAGCATTGGCTAGTGTTCGTGAGCAGCTTCACCTATCATGTTATAATTAATGGTGAAAATATAAGATTCTGCCCATTACAGAATTAGGTACAATCTGTTTTGGCGCACACAATATAGGTGAAAAAAGGTTTAAAAAACAATTGTAGAAAATGGGCAAATGTTGGCTCAATGTCATTCTCTACTGTTTTGTTACGTATCTGTTACGGGACGAACCCAAGTGCAACGACCAGGAGACAGATTTCACAAAGGGGTGTTTTTAATAAATTAAGTGTTGGGGTAGTCCCAACACTGTACAGGAAAGGCAAACACAGAATGTACAGAGGTCTTGCGCCTGGAAGCCCGGGGCGGGCTGCTCCAAGCCGGAGCTGGACTGGAGGATCTGGAACGGACTGTTCCAAACCGGAACTGGACTGGACTGGAACTGGACCGGGTGGTCCACACGGGAATCTGGCTCAGGAACGGAATGTTCCGAACCGGAACTGGACTGGACTGGAACTGGACCGGGAGGTCCACACGGGAATCGGGTACTGGAACGGAATGTTCCAAACCGGAACTGGACTGGACTGGAACTGGACCGGGAGGTCCACACGGGAATCGGGTTCTGGAACGGAATGTTCCAAACCGGAACTGGACTGGACTGGAACGGGAGGTCCACACAGGAATCCGTGTATGAAACGGAATGTTCCAAACCGGAACTGGACCTTGAGCGAGTAGTTTGTACAACTCACGCCTGGACTGGACTGGAACTGGCAGGGGAGCGACTCACTACGGCAGGGCAGGAACTGGACCGGACTGACTGCACCGGTACAGAGAAACAAAACAACAGAGGGGGGTTAGTGCAAGGGAAGGCACGGGAAAGACCGGGAGGTTCTCACGGAGGTGCCGGGTTTGGAAGTCAGGTGGTTTGATGTAGCACGGCAGGACAGAGTGATGTGGCGCAGCTGCGGTAGGTCCGTAAGTAGCTGACTGTCTCCAGAGCTCCAGGAGCCGGCGCCGAAGAACTGGGTGGTTTCTTCGGTCGGACAGGAACAACTGGAGGGTAGCCAGGTAACGAATCACCCCGGAGCCTACACGCGCTGGAGGTGGAGGTACCGCAACACACACAATGAACACGGGGAAAACGAACACTGCCACGGGAGAATGGGTGCAGGGTTAGATGGAGGAGAAGGGAAACAGGTTAGCTACACCAAATGACAGGAAATTGTGCGGGAGGTAAACTACCAATCCGTAGTTTTGCGAAGAACTTAAGCTGCACGGGAAACACATTCCACAACTAAGCGAATAGTTCACGCAGGGAGACCAGATAACGAGTCGAGCACTAACACCAAGTGACGATAGTTAACGAACTGGCGCCGACTGGCAGCCAGCCGAAAGACTATATAGTGAGCTAACTGACAGGACTAAATACGGTACAGGTGTGAACATAAACCGGGAGTGATGCAAGACACCAGGTGAGGCAATGCATGCAACGAGGGGGAGGGAGTGAAAGGCGGAAGTAAGACAAAACAACCAGACGAACAAGACAGGGAAGGACACGCCTAGTCCGCAGCAGCGGGGAAAACACGGACAAAGGGATCCAACATGACACGGAGGGAAAACAGGAAAACACGGAAAACGGACAGGAAGGGAGCGGAACATTACAGTACCCCCCCCCTCAACGTACGCCACCTGGCGTACCTGGCGGCCTGGTCTTGGATGGGAAGCGACTGTGGAAATCCTGGATCAGTGATTGATCCAGGATGAGGCCCCTGTGGAGCCATGACCGCTCCTCAGGACCATACCCCTCCCAGTCCACGAGGTATTGGAAACCCCGACCCTTACGGCGGATGTCGATGATGCGGTCCACCGTGTAGGCCGGGGCGTTGTTGATGACCCGGACAGGTGGAGGAGGGAGGGTAGGGGCACTGAGGGGGCTGGAGGCGACAGGCTTAATTTGGGAAACATGAAAAACGGGGTAAACTTTGAGGGAGGCAGGGAGGGAGAGTTTGACGGAAACTGGGTTGACAAGACATACAACAGGGAAGGGACCAATGAACCGGGGCCGAAGTTTTTTAGAGGAGGAGGGAAGGGAAATGTTGGACGTGGACAGCCAGACCTGCTGACCGGCCCTGTACTTGGGGGCTGCGGTCCTGTGCAGGTCCGCCAGACGCTGTGACCGGGAATTGGAACGTAGGAGTGCGGTGCGTGCAAGCCTCCAAATGCGCTTGCATTTGAGGATGTGGGCTTTGACAGAGGGGACTGCTACCTCGGCCTCCTGGACCGACAGGAGAGGGGGTTGGTACCCTAACGAGCACTCGAAAGGGGATAACCCGGTGGAGGTACTCTTAAGGGAGTTGTGAGAGTACTCCACCCAGGGGAGGAAACGGCTCCAGGAGGCGGGATTGCGAGCCGTGACGCACCGCAGGGCGGCCCCCAGGTCCTGGTTCGCCCTCTCTGCCTGGCCGTTCGACTGGGGATGGAAGCCAGACGACAGACTGGCCGAGGCCCCCAGGGCTACACAGAACGCCTTCCAGACCTGGGAGGAGAATTGGGGCCCACGATCCGACACAATATCGGATGGGATCCCGTGCAGCCTGACCACATGTACCACCAGGAGCTCCGCCGTTTCGAGGGCGGACGGGAGCTTGGGGAGGGGAATGAAGTGAACCGCCTTGGAGAACCGATCCACAATTGTCAGAATGACAGAGTTGCCCTCTGACAACGGCAGACCGGTTACAAAATCCACCCCAATGTGGCTCCAAGGACGGCCCGGGACAGGGAGGGGAAGGAGACGACCAGAGGGAGGCTGGTGGGAAGCCTTGCTCCTGGCACATACTGGGCAGGCCAGGACAAAAGCACGGGTATCCTCCTTGAGGGTGGGCCACCAAAAGCTCCTCCTGACGAGGGTGGTCGTTCTGGCAACACCTGGGTGACACGCCAGGCAGGAGGCGTGAACCCACTCAAGGACCTGGGAGCGGACGGAGTCGGGAACAAACAGGGAGGGGTTAGGGTTATTACGGGGGTCAGGGTGGGAAGTCTGGGCGGACCTCACGATCTCCTCAATCCTCCAGGAGACCGCAGCCACCATACAGGACGCTGGAAGAATGGGTTCGGGGTCAGCAGGACTGGAGGGAAGGGAAAACACACGGGATAAGGCATCCGCCTTAATATTGCGGGAACCGGGGCGATAGGATAACGAAAAATTGAACCGGGCAAAGAAAAGTGACCACCTAGCCTGTCTAGCATTCAGCCTCTTAGCAGACCTTAAATAAATTAAATTTTGGTGGTCAGTTAAAACAACAAAGGGGGTACCTGCCCCCTCCAGCCAGTGGCGCCACTCCTCAAGAGCCAGCTTAATGGCAAGAAGCTCCCGATCCCCGACATCATAATTTCGCTCAGCGGAGGACAGCCTCCGGGAGAAAAAGGCACAGGGATGGAGTTTGTTGTCCAAGGCGGCACGTTGGGACAGAATGGCCCCCACGCCGGTGTCGGAGGCATCCACCTCAATCGTAAATTGGCGGGAGGGATCAGGGTGGCAAAGAATAGGGGCTGAGGAAAACCGTGTTTTGAGCTGTTCAAAAGCACGCTGGGCTTCGGAGTTCCAACAGAAAGAAAAAGCAGTGGAGGTAAGTTTGGTAAGGGGGGCAGCAATGACACTGTAATTACGGATAAAACGACGATAGAAATTAGCAAAACCAAGGAATTGTTGTAGGTGCTTACGAGAGGTGGGTTGGGGCCATTCCGTCACCGCCTTGACTTTGACCGGATCCGCCCGGATACTGCCCTCCTCAATAATGAAGCCGAGGAACGGGACTGAAGAGACGTGGAAGGAGCACTTCTCCGCCTTGACGAAGAGCTGGTTCTCGAGGAGCCGCTGGAGAACCTCCCGGACATGGAGAATGTGCTCCTGAGGGGACTTAGAAAAAATCAAAATGTCGTCAATGTAAACAAAAACAGTCTTACCCAATAGGTCTCGCAGTACGTCATTCACCATGCCCTGGAAGACTGCCGGGGCGTTAGTAAGGCCGAAAGGGACCACCAGGTACTCATAGTGGCCCAACGGGGTATTGAAGGCAGTCTTCCACTCATCCCCCTCCCGTATGCGCACCAAGTGGTACGCATTACGGAGGTCGAGCTTGGTAAAAATGACGGCCTGCGAGAGGGGTTCAAAAGCAGTGTTAATGAGGGGGAGAGGATATTTGTTGCGGATGGTGATGGAATTGAGTCCCCGGTAGTCGATGCAGGGCCGTAGTGAGCCGTCCTTTTTCCCTACAAAAAAGAACCCAGCACCAACCGGAGAAGAGGAGGGACGGATGATGCCCGAGGCGAGGGACTCATGGATATACTCCTCCATGGCGAGTTTCTCTGGTCCCGACAGACTGTAGAGACGGCCGGACGGAAGTTTGGCTCCCGCCAGCAGATCAATACAACAATCGTAAGGGCGGTGAGGAGGTAGGGACAGAGCACGTGATTTCGAAAAGGTGCGACCGAGGTCGTGATATTGCTTGGGAACGGTGGACATATCGGGTTCGGGTAGGTTGGTGCTGGGATTCTTGGACCCCGGAGGGGGAAGAGCGGAGCGGAGACAGCTAGCCAGGCAGTGGCCACTCCACGCCAGGATGCGTCCGCCCTGCCAGTCGATGTGCGGGTTATGGAGACGGAGCCAGGTCTGCCCTAAAACTATGGCTGATTGTTTAGAATTGATGAGGAGGAGTTGAATGCTCTCCCGATGATTGCCGGAAAGGACGAGCTGTAAGGGAACGGTGGAGTGGGTCACTAACCCCAGACTCCGACCGTCTAAGGCGAAGGCAGTAATGGGAGAGGGTAGAAGCTCCGTGGGGATGCCGGCCCTCTGGGCGAAGGTGGTGTCCATGAAGTTGGCGTCGGCTCCAGAGTCGATGAGGGCCGACGAGACTTCGGACTTGTCCCTCCACAGGAGAGTGGCCTTGAAAACCAGGCGATTCTGGGCTGCATGGCAGGGTATGATAGGGCTCGTCAGTACGCCCAGTTTAACTGGCGAGCCTATTCTTTTGGGCGGATGGGACATGAGGCGATCTGGTGGCCAGGTTTGCCACAATAGAAGCAAGACCTGGATCGCAGGCGACGTTGGCGCTCTGCAGAGTTGACCGCAACTCTGCCCAGTTGCATGGGCTCCTCTTCGGAGACCCCAGACGCCGCCCTGGATCCAGAAGCAGAAGGGTGAGAGCGTATGTGAGGAAGGTGACCGGGATTCCCCCCACGCTCACGGGCCCGGATACGAAGACGGTTGTCGACTGCTATGGCCAGGCTAATCAGGCTATTGAGGGAGGTGGATTCCTCACGGGTGGCTAGTTGGTCTTTAAGCTCCTCGCTGAGTGCCTGGCGGAAAGCCCCCTGAAGGGCGGTGTCGTTCCATCCGGACTCCGCGGCGAGGGTACGAAATTGGATGGCCATCTCCGCGACGCTACGACTCCCTTGACGGACCTGAAGTAGGCGCTGAGTTGCATCTCGCCCACAGGTAGGGTGGTCAAACACGCGCCGCATCTCGGCGGTGAAGGCAGCGAAGTTGTTGCAGAGCGCGGCTTGGCTATCCCAGATGGATGTAGCCCACTCCAGGGCACCTCCTCCCAGGCTGCTCATAATGAACGCGATCTTACATGGGTCGGAGGCGAAGGAGGAGGGCTGCATCCGGAAGACAATGTCGCATTTCATAAGAAATTTGCGACATTTCCCCAATTCCCCGCGGAATAACTCAGGATGTTGTACGCGAGGCTCACGAAATGAAGTGGACACAGGAGGGTCCGCCGGAGGATCCGGTACGGGCGGTGTAGAGCCCAATGGAATACGCGGAAGCGGCTGGTGAAGAGACAGCTGCGTCACTTGTTCCGTGATGCCCCTCAGTACTTCCAACACGTCGTCCAAACGACGGCCCTGTTGGTCGCTGACCGCAGTTTGGCAGGAGAAGGCGTGCCGAATCTGCTCCAGGTCGGCTGGGTCCATGTTTTTGGCCAGTTCGTTCTGTTACGTATCTGTTACGGGACGAACCCAAGTGCAACGACCAGGAGACAGATTTCACAAAGGGGTGTTTTTAATAAATTAAGTGTTGGGGTAGTCCCAACACTGTACAGGAAAGGCAAACACAGAATGTACAGAGGTCTTGCGCCTGGAAGCCCGGGGCGGGCTGCTCCAAGCCGGAGCTGGACTGGAGGATCTGGAACGGACTGTTCCAAACCGGAACTGGACTGGACTGGAACTGGACCGGGTGGTCCACACGGGAATCTGGCTCAGGAACGGAATGTTCCGAACCGGAACTGGACTGGACTGGAACTGGACCGGGAGGTCCACACGGGAATCGGGTACTGGAACGGAATGTTCCAAACCGGAACTGGACTGGACTGGAACTGGACCGGGAGGTCCACACGGGAATCGGGTTCTGGAACGGAATGTTCCAAACCGGAACTGGACTGGACTGGAACGGGAGGTCCACACAGGAATCCGTGTATGAAACGGAATGTTCCAAACCGGAACTGGACCTTGAGCGAGTAGTTTGTACAACTCACGCCTGGACTGGACTGGAACTGGCAGGGGAGCGACTCACTACGGCAGGGCAGGAACTGGACCGGACTGACTGCACCGGTACAGAGAAACAAAACAACAGAGGGGGGTTAGTGCAAGGGAAGGCACGGGAAAGACCGGGAGGTTCTCACGGAGGTGCCGGGTTTGGAAGTCAGGTGGTTTGATGTAGCACGGCAGGACAGAGTGATGTGGCGCAGCTGCGGTAGGTCCGTAAGTAGCTGACTGTCTCCAGAGCTCCAGGAGCCGGCGCCGAAGAACTGGGTGGTTTCTTCGGTCGGACAGGAACAACTGGAGGGTAGCCAGGTAACGAATCACCCCGGAGCCTACACGCGCTGGAGGTGGAGGTACCGCAACACACACAACGAACACGGGGAAAACGAACACTGCCACGGGAGAATGGGTGCAGGGTTAGATGGAGGAGAAGGGAAACAGGTTAGCTACACCAAATGACAGGAAATTGTGCGGGAGGTAAACTACCAATCCGTAGTTTTGCGAAGAACTTAAGCTGCACGGGAAACACATTCCACAACTAAGCGAATAGTTCACGCAGGGAGACCAGATAACGAGTCGAGCACTAACACCAAGTGACGATAGTTAACGAACTGGCGCCGACTGGCAGCCAGCCGAAAGACTATATAGTGAGCTAACTGACAGGACTAAATACGGTACAGGTGTGAACATAAACCGGGAGTGATGCAAGACACCAGGTGAGGCAATGCATGCAACGAGGGGGAGGGAGTGAAAGGCGGAAGTAAGACAAAACAACCAGACGAACAAGACAGGGAAGGACACGCCTAGTCCGCAGCAGCGGGGAAAACACGGACAAAGGGATCCAACATGACACGGAGGGAAAACAGGAAAACACGGAAAACGGACAGGAAGGGAGCGGAACATTACATGTTTATTATTAACAGAATTAATACTTTTGTCCCTGATATTTTTTTCAATATATAAATCAATAAATCATTCTGTATTTGATCACAAAGCGTTTTCTCACAAAGTGCTTACATTAGAGGGGCAATTATGTGGAAGGATGACAGTAAGTGGGAGTATGTATAAGTTCAGGGCCTTTTTGAAGCGTGTGGCTGTTGGTAAGGTCTGATCCTAGGCACTCTGCATGACGTCTCTGTGGGGAGAAGCAGATGCAGAGGAAACCCGGAATGCATTTAGAGAAATTGCACAGTGTCAACTTGTAAGTGGAGTGTGGATGAAGAATAATTATAATAATTATAATAAATTGCACAGGTTAATATTGGAAATTGAAGTGTTTTTATTAAGGATGTTTTGTTTGCGAACTGGAAAGTTTTTGTACACCTGATTCACCCTACTGTTCTTAGAAATGATAAAAATAGTCAGGATATTCTTAAAATAGAGTCACGAGTTGGATCCTATAGGCCAGGGATCTCAAACTCAAATCCTGGAGGGCCGCTGTGTCTGCTGGTTTTCTATGTGTTCCTGCACTTAAGTGTTTAATAAGTCATTGATTGGCTAAAGAGTCTGCACACCTTGTTTCCAAGGCCTAAATTGGCTGCTGATTGAAAGGAAATCACAAAAACCAGCAGACACACCGGCCCTCCAGGACTGGAGTTTGAGATCCCTGCTATAGGCCATGGTTGAACCTGTTCATAAACATATAACCAGGAAATGCATATAAATTCACCAGACTGATAAAATCTCGATGAATGCCCTTTTCTGTATCACCTGTGCTCCAGGACTGTTCTACACCATCATGCTGGAAGAAGGGGACCGGAATAATTTCACAAGTGTGGGGACCAAATAGCAAAGCATGTAAAAAAAAAAACTATGCTGCAATGTAACACCACGGGCTCTATCTTGACGATCTTGGCGCATCGTCTAAAACGCTAGGCGCAAGTGCATTTAGGGTGTGTCCAAGCCCACTTTTGCTAGTTAGACGGCGCGTTATTTGAGCGCTAAGTGAGGCGCAAGGTGCTAATGGGTGGAACCAAGTCTCTTCATTAATTATAGGTGTGTCTTGGCGTGACATGCAATAAACCAATCAAAATGTCATATCCCATTCCCTTTAAAAGCTGGCTTTTCCACCTTTTCCGCGGATTGTTTATATGATGGCGAAACAGACAAGCTCGTGCCTGAGTAGTGCAAGCAAGGAACAGGCTATATGGATCAATAGTATGATCAATATTATTCGGACTAATCATTATGACACGTTTTGATATACACAATAATAATCTTTAGCATTAGGTTTTAACACCGGCACAGGTTCCCGGTAATTCCCAACAGTGCTGTTATTTTAGAAAATGTATGCGGTAAAATTTTGTTAAAAGCACCTGCAACAGCTGAGAATAAGCTACCAATGGCTTCCGTCTCACCTTAGAAAATGTCAAATTAGCCTACTCGTTTAATGAATTTTGTCTGATTATGCAATGAGGCATTGTCAAACATCAATTCCATGAGGCTGTTCTCGAAGTTCAAGCTTCAGCCGAAGTTCATTACCTGCATTCTAATATTGATTAATAACATGAATACCGTTATTTTACCTTAATGATAACACTAAATACAATAAAGCTGTCAGGTTGGCAACCCAGAGGTCCACGCATATTTTCCCTTGTTTTATAATGTCCTGCTTATGGAAATGTGACCAATGCGTTTTACTAGCAGCTTAATGCTTTAAAAACAAGTCCACTTTCCTGGAAAGACCGTGAAAAGTGCAATTTACAGCAGATGAAACAGACCTGCTCCTGCATGAAGTTAAAGCGCACATGCAGAGAATGGCATTAAAATGAATTGCGAATTAATCGTTCTCTTTAAAATCGTTTTGTTCAGTTATGGTATAAGAGGTGAAATCAGCTGAGTTTTAATAAGCTGAGAGTATGGAAGCCTGGTTGTGGTCACTGTAATTAAAAAAAATATGAAGGATGAAGAATAGTAAAATTCAGTTAACATGGTGAAATTTATCTCAGTTTTTTAACCGTAGGCTATCGAAAAAACCTTATGCACAGCGAATCCCGGGGACTGTAGCCTACAGGCTATTTGAAAAACAATGAATGCAATATTCACTGGACAAGGTTTTGAACTTTTTTCCAGTCAAAACCATTCTATATACTTACAGGCTGTAGGCCTAGATGAACATAGCTCTATTGTAATGACATCTGAAGCGCATTTTCAGAACTCAAATGTCCGTCTATTGCAGCGCGTGAGTTTTCCATTGAATGACAATTCACGCATTAGATGTGAATGACAATTTGCGCATTAGGCTTGATATGGGTGTTAATGGATAGCCATTTTCCCGTAACAGAAGATTACAGGAATTATAGGCAAATATAGGCTAAATCATAGCTTGATCCATAGCTTGATCCTTAATTGTGAATAGTCTATAGTATACATGTAACCTTACACATACCATCGCACATCGCCTGGATGTTGATGGAGTGGGCTGAAAGCAATTTAATGTGGCATTCCCCTTCGCTGAGGGACAGGTATGTGCTACACAATAATATTTCACATTGTAATCTTGATATTTTTAGCCATGCATGTGTGCGTCCCTGTGTGGAACAGACAGGAGGGTGTATGCGCTTTGTGCACATGCCTATGTAGACGCACTTATATGCGCCGTTAAAATAACATATAAACAACTGTGACATGACTTTAGACCAGGTTTTTGGTAGTTTTAGCGCAAGCGCTTTCTGCTGGCTCAAGATAGCAATACGCCAAAAATAATCCTGGCCACACCTCATCTTAAGACCAACACGCCCAGTTCACTTGCTATGGGCGCAACATCACTTGGTATTTAACCGACGTGAGCACTAGGGGCTATAATGGACTCTGCGCTTGGTGTAAGATAGCAAAGACACTTGCGTTTGCGTTAGCACCGGGTGTAAGATAGGGCCCCCGATCATCACATTACAGGATGCTGGACGAGTCTGCTGTTATCCACATCATGAAAGAACTGAGGGAATAGCCACAAGCAAGTGTACTGTCAATGCCTCTGACACACATGCGTCTGACGAGGGGGACCCTACATAATGAGCTGGTGCTGACACAAGTTTTACAGTCAGTGCCAGCAGAACATATGGGGAGGAAATGTAGGGTAAAAGGTTTGGGAACTGGGCTTGTGACTCAAAGGTTGTGGCTTTGATTCCTAGCTGGGTTTCAGCTGTTGCACCCTTGAGCACACTACTTAACCTGAATTGCAGGCAAAGCATCAGGTTGAAAAAAAATATTATATACAAATAATGTCCCTCTATATAAAAGTGTCTGCTCAAACTCACAATGTTTGTGACAGCCTTTCTGTTGTGTTCATGGATGTTTGTGATTGGTCGTCTGAGTTCTTGCACAAACCTTAAGGATGCTTGCTATTCTGTTGGGTTTTATGCATTTTACAAAAAGGTAAAATACAATAAATCTTAGGGGTGGAACTGGAGAGCTACTCCTCTGGGAGCATTTATGGAAGTTAGCTTAAATTCAGACAACCACACTGACCAAAAGCCACGCACCTGCCTGCCCATATCCTCTTAAATACATAATTATTTCTTACACGACCAAAACTCTTTCCTGCATCATTAGTGTACCATAGACAGCCCAGATCAGATCTTGTATGCCAAATCAATACACTGACCTTTTTGCAGACCTTACTGTCATATTGTGGCATTGTAGGACACAGCAATACAGTTTAATGGCTCTCATTAAACATGCTATATGTAACTTTCATGTCGACTAAATAAAAAGAAAATACATCCACAGAGCTTGCAGAAAAATCTAGAGTAAAAGTATTGCTTATGTTGAGTATGATTTTGCAATTTCAAATATATTTTACAATCCATAAATAATGTTTTGTTAATGTCTGTCTGTAATCCCAGTTACCAACTCCAACAACGCCATTAGCATGCCTATTTTTTGCTCACGAATACAATGTGCAGCCGGTTGCCAGTTAGAATTACAATAAAGAGTTACAGTGAAGAAATGGCTGACTTTGCTGGAAAAGGATTCTCCAAGCTGCATAAACAATGCAGGATGCTAGCGTTAGCTCTCTAGCTATTTTTCTATCAAAGCTAATGTTAGTCTACATGCATATGCATGTAGCAAAAGCCAGAATCTAGACATCTAGAGGGGTAGAAATCTTGTTTGAGAGGAGATGTTTTGGATATAAACAGACTAGGTTAACCCCAATATAGCTCAGGTTTTGTCTGAATATAGCCTGGCTACATCCTAGTTGGCGAGAAAACCTTTCACTTTTCAACCAAATGCAGCCAGGTTTTCATCCGAACGCCCACATGGTGTTTCACGGACTTCACTGTGTAGCTAATGCATGGCCATAATATATTGCAAAGTTGCTATATTATTCATTACTTGTCTGACGTAAGACTCATCGCTTGACATTTTGCATGGTACAATAGCCAGGTTCACATCCCTCTACGTTCGACAATGTACCATCACTGCGCACAAAGACGCAGGTTGTGACAGAACAACCACTCTTGGAGCGCGGCGCTTCGACCGAAAGTAACAAGCGAGGCAGTGTCATGCTTTGGGTTGGGATTGCAGTTCTCCCTATTGGACATGACATGGGGTTTCAAAGGATATATTGCTCCTTTAAAGTTTAGAATTACTATACCTGCATTCATGTTCAGGTATAGCAGTGCACTGAGAAAGTATGTTTGTTGAGAGACCTGCTACCTGTGGCACAGTGGACAAAATAAGGTCCCTGGCACTGGGCTGGTGTGGGTGATGTAATCCCTTTGGGGCATGTTGGCTGTGACACAGGACACAATTGTATTATCTTGATTGGCTCACAGTTTGCTTCTGGATCACAGGTGTGTCTCCTACCAGGCACCTGGAAACAGTGAAAGGCTATTACCAATCCAGGGTCTCCTGCAGCTCTTCACATCCACATGATATGGAGTAGCATCAAAACTGTTGGCACAAAAAATAAATGATACATTTCCTTACATTCATAACAGCAGGTACTGTTTTAAGAGTTTCTTTTCACCCATATTTGATCAACGTCTACAAAAATAAAATGAACCGTGATTGGTTTAGAAGGTGAGGTCCCCATATATACTGTAAATAATATTAAATGTGAATGCATTTTTCTTCAACATTACTTAAGGAATAAAAGCCAGGAATAGCCTGCTTAAATGCATGCATTCCATTTTGCAATGCATTTTTATAAACATCATATTAATATACATGTATTATTATTATTAGGGATTACTTATATCTTAAAGCTGAAAAAGTCTAACTTGCCCCTTTGCCTGTTTAATTATTGATTAATAAAAATACTTTTACAAACTAGATCTCAAAAAAAAGTATAACTTAATAACATTTGTCTTCTTGCACGTCTGTCTATTGCCTCTATTCTGACCCGACTATTCTTCAAAATATTACTTTTGGGACTAAAACAAATGCCTGGTTTGTGATGGAACATTGGTGTCAGCTCCTTTGGGCTTCAAAGTGTGTGTTTGGGAGATGTGCAAGGGTGTGACAGCGTGAGAATTATTCCAAAAATGTGGGACTTCAGCAATTGCTGTGAGATTTAACAAGCATACTTCCTTTCACTGAACTCCACTCAGATCTGTGAGCAATTTACTAAACCTATCAGTTTCTGCACATAAAACAGAAAAGGAAATTGGAGAATTATATGCTGTGTCACAATGCGTGAATATTTGCAACAGGAAATTACAAACACAGAAGTTCTGGTTACTTCCATCATCGTTATGAGATAAATCATCCCTATAATAGCTTTCTCTCAAAAGGTTTATTGCGATCAGCTTGAACCCTCTGCATAATAGGATGAGCATTGAAAGATGTTTTCACAAACAGCTCTTGGTTACGTCTTTAGCATGGATTCCCTTCTTTTTTGCGGAACACTGTTATGGCTGGCACAGTCAACTTGGAAAATTCAGGGTAATAACAACAGGGCACAATCTTGTGTCAGGAATAACGGTACTGTGAATAAATCAATCTTTCGGTGGTAAAATTTCTATTTAATGGAAAAGGGAATTTTAAAAGCTGCCAAATGGAATGTTATGACATTGAACTTAAAAAATGCAGAGAAACAAAGAGATAATTTTGCAGAGAAGCTGGCTTGCACAAAAGGAGAAACACCAACGTGTGGCCAAGGTAGATTGTCATAAGCTTGTCTCTCCCTCTCCATCTTCCAATGTAATGAAGCAGAGTGATAATCGATCCTCCAGAACCATGCAATACATGGTTGATGCAATACAGTGTGCCCTTGATTTGACGCACCACCAAACAATGTACAGGACTGCACGTCAGCACAGTCATTTGGAAATACAGGTTAGACTGAGCAGAGCATTTATTGATTAAAAAAGTGGGGGGGGGTACATTAATTGTTATAGATGTATTGTTTATTATGTTTTGGAATATAGTATCTCAACAAAAAAATGTTTCAACATACAACAGTGTCCGATATATATTCCATTCTGTTTCTAACAAATCCCATTGGAGGAGGACACTGTACATGGTGAAAGCTGTAATTATTTTTGTTGGTGCGAAACTGGTATTTGGGTCCTCTGAAGCAGACATCATCAAAGTGATTCCATGCGGAAATTGCATTGTGCCTTGTAATTAGTATTGCGGACTTAACAACCATTGTCCTCAGGACTGGAAAGAAGACAAAATAAGATATTAGGGATAGAAATGACAAGTTCTATGCGATGGTGGGAGTAGGAAATGGGGGGTGGTCAGAGAGGGCTCCAGTGTTCCACTTTTGGCTCCAAAGCCTGGGAGACATTGAGGACCAGGAACAGCAGCAGCCTCACCCACGGGCATGCACAGCTGAAGCTAAAAATGAACTCAGTGGTTGCTTGTTGTATTTGTCAGACATTTGTATTTGTACATTTTGATGTGCTTTAGAGAGAAGGACTGTCCAACCACCAGAGCTTTGGTGCAGGCACAGTAGTTTTCCTGTTTCTTACCTTTGAATTATTTCAGCTTACCCAATAAAAGGAACAGCCATTGGACAATTACAAAAATCTTTTTGTTACAACTTACAAGCAATGGGGCGGCACGGTGGTGCAGTGGATAGCACTGTCGTCTCACAGCAAGAAGGTGCTGGGTTCATATCCCAGACGGGACCCTTCTGTGTGGAGTTCCCCCGTGTCCATGTGGGTTTCCTCCGGGTACTCCGGTTTCCTCCCAAAATCTTAACAGGGCGTTAACAGGGCGTTGCTGCAAAAGAGCATGTGTGCTCAGTGAACCTACCCTGTATAAATAAAGGTAAATAAAATGCTTTCTTGCTGGTGAGTGGCATATAATCCTTGTCCATCAACCAAAATGGCTGCTTCATTTCATTGGGGCATGGGAAATCCACTATGTTAACAGGCTTCATCACATCCCATGTGAAAAAGGTATACTGCAAAAAGGTATGATGTCAGCATACTAGAAGCCTAATTAAAGTTTATATTTCAAGTATGCCAAAGTATACTATTTTTTCACATGGGACATCTTTATCACACTAGACCTCAGCTAGCGTAAACAAAACATTCCCTACCTGGCAAGAGTAGTTTATCTTATCTAACAGAAAATTTGCATCTATTTAATCCTTAACTTGCTGGCATATGTGACAAATACAGCAAAGTGGCATGTATGCAAAGTTTGACTAAAACAAACCTGGAGCATGGGTAATATTCACATAAAATGTTTCTTTTGTTAGCAATTCTAGTCTATTTTTACAACTGGTCCAGAACGTGGCTGCTCGGCTTGTGTTCAACCTCCCGAAGTTCTCACGTCACCCCCCTGCTGAGGTCACTCCACTGGCTGCCGGTCACGGCCAGGATCAGGTTCAAAGTTCTGACCCTGGCCTACACTGCAGCCAAAAGGTCAGGCCCCAGCTACCTACAGGACTTAATCCAGCACTACGCTCCTGCTCGATCACTTCGCTCTGCTGCTGCAGGGCGACTTTCACTTCCCTTCCTCCGTGTTAACGGCTCTCACTCGTCCCGACGGCAGAGCTTTTACACCCTAGCTCCCCAGTGGTGGAACGAACTCCCCACTCCGCTGTGTTCAGCTCTGTCTGTTTTTCCGTCATGGTCTGAAGACGCACTGTTTCAGACTCCACCTCGACTAAACTACCTATCTAAGGCCAATTCCATAGTACTTGCTTCCTGTTTTTTTTTTGTTTTTTTTGCTTGTTTTCTATTTAACTTGTTTTTTCTATTTTATAGTTCGGAATGTATAGCTGACTGTGTGTAGTATATTCAATGCTCATTACTAGGGATAGCTCCTACGTTATAAGAAAGTTGTGCTTTGTTGGACCTTCAATATGCACTTATTGTACGTTGCTTTGGATAAAAGCGTCTGCCAAATAATTGTAATGTAATGTAACAGTAAAGATATTCTCTGGGCCAGAGAACACAATTTGCAATGTTCTCAAGTGCAGTTTTTTGTAACATACTCTCAGCAAATGTCTGATTGGACTTTTTTTATGAGAAGTCAAATTAGTGAGTAACAGTTTCACCAGTTCCGTTCTTTTTGAGATGGGTATGTAATCTCTAGAGTTATTTGTATCTTATTACTTTCAAGTAAGAGTTCTCATAGCAAATCTGAAGGAGTCAGACACACATGTACCTACTTCCACTTGGTAATAGAGGTGTTGGCTGTATTCAGAATAAGCAGGTACATCCTGTAAAGACTTGTGGGAACAGAATTCTAACAAACATGTTTGGGATTCAAAAATAATAATTGTCTTGTCTGTAACGCAGCGATCGCAGAATTCACACAGGCTAATGCTTGAGACTCCATTTGGGGGGTGGAGCTTGCAAGTTTCGATTGTTTACATAGCATAGTCTTATGGCTAGTATTTAAGTTCATATAAATCATACTTTTTCATGAAGATGAGAAGTAAAGGAAAAAATGGCAACTCAAAATGCAAGTGATTACCAATGCATTCACCTGTCTGGTCAAGGAGATTGTTAGATTAAACAATTGTGGCTCAGTAGAGTGAGTGGTCCTGATGTGTAGTTAGTATCTACTCTACCTTCTTTGGGGAAGGGGGAAGGGGTTTGGGGTGAGTTATGAAAATGAGATTCGCAATCCTTTAAGGACCCAATTTGCTTTCTGGCAGGGGGGAGTTTTGCTGGGCAAAATATACCGGCATATCCTCTCATGTCCTGCCAGTTGAAGCAGACTTCTGAGATTGTGGGAAGATTGCAGCTTCAACAGTTTTATCTGGTCCAGACAGCACATGCTGACCTGGGATGCAACCAAGCTCGTATGCAGTGTGAGTATATAATAATCCAGTGTTGGCTCTGAATGGGATGAGGCATCACACTTTTAAGAGAGGAAATGTTCATAATAATTTATTTCATACTGTTGACGTTGACAGAATCATCTGTGTGACTGCAAAGCATCGGTTTTAAACTTAAAAACAACATGAGACACGTTAGCATGCAGAAAGGGCCGTCGCTTCAGCTAGAGAGCTGTAATTATATCTGGGCTGATGGAAACCTTGACAGGAGCGGGTATGTGCTATGTGTTGGACTCCACCAATAAAACACCCAATGCTTTTGCATGCCATGTTATTACATTATTTAAATTAATGCTTTAGCAGGTATTATGTCTAAATTACAATTGTTTGTACAGGTGTTTATAACACATGTTTGTTCATTGGAACTCAATTCATATAGGTAACATTTTAATTAATTCTGCTTTGATTTAAAAAAAATAATGGCTAATGTGCTGTGCTTTCGTATCTCACTGATAGATCCTACCAAGTCTCCTGGAAGGGTTCCGTCTCTGCTCCCCATCCCCTGTCTACAGGAGTCCCGCAGGGATCTGTACTGGGTCCTCTGCTGTTCTCTATGTATACTAAGTCTCTTGGCTCAGTAATTCATTCACATGGCTTCTCATACCATAGCTATGCTGATGATAGTCAACTCTTCCTCTCTTTCCCTCCCTCTACCCCACAGGTTAAGGAGAGGATATCTGCTTGTCTGACTGACATCTCTGATTGGATGGCTACCCATCACCTGAAGCTCAACCTTGACAAGACAGAGCTCCTCTTCATGCCGTACAAGACCTCTCCACTACATGACCTCTCCATCACCGTTGACGGGACCATGGTGGCTGCCTCCTGCTCTGCAAGGAACCTGGGGGTGGTCCTGGACGACCGGCTGGACTTCAAAGAGCACATCAGGGCGACGGCTCGGTCCTGCAGGTTCCTCCTGTACAACATCAGGAGGATTCGACCATACCTGACCACCTACTCCACCCAGCTTCTTGTCCAGACCATGGTCACCTCACGCCTGGACTACTGCAACTCCCTGCTCGCAAGCCTACCAGCCTGCACCATTCTGCCTCTTCAAATGATCCAGAATGCAGCTGCCCGGCTTGTGTTCAACCTCCCGAAATTTTCCCATGTAACCCCCCTGCTGAGGTCACTCCACTGGCTGCCAGTTGCAGCCAGGATCAGGTTCAAAGTTCTGACCCTGGCCTACACTGCAGCCAATAGGACAGGCCCCGCCTACCTGCAGGACTTAATCCAGAACTATGTTCCTGCTCGACCACTTCGCTCTTCTACAGCAGGGCAACTGGCACTTCCCCCCCTCCGTGTCAAAGGCTCTCGCTCGTCCCGACTGCGGAGTTTTTCCACCTTAGCTCCTAAGTGGTGGAATGAACTTCCCATTCCCCTATGCTCTACTCCAACCCTGCCTGCATTCCGTTGAGGCCTGAAGACACACCTCTTCAGACTCCACCTTGACTGATATTCTAACCTAGGAATATCAGTTCCCTGTGTTTACTAGTTCCCTGTGTTTTCCTGTCTGTTTATTATAGTTTATAATAGTATTTAGAATAGAAGTGTAGTATTGCTGATTTACCCACAGCTTACTGTGAACTACAGTCAACGTTCATTACTAGGGATAGCTGCTACATTATGGGAAGGATGTGCTTTGTCTTGTCTGTTCTGATCTTGATGATGTCTCTGTATGCACTTATTGTACGTCGCTTTGGATAAAAGCGTCTGCTAAATGAATGTAATGTAATGTAATGCTTTACTGACACAATAACTCATAATATGCTACAGGATTTCTATAAATGCACACGTCTTCTAGCACTTTACACTCTACATATAATAGATAATTACCAGCTGAAGTGGAGATTGAGAATAAGGTTAAGTTCATTTAAGGTGCCACAAATCTAGCAGCGTTACAGAAGAGAAATGTGTACTTAATGGCACCTGTATTTCACTAAAATGCTAAAATTATTTCAGCACAATGATGTCTATGCACGACTTCTCTTGCATTGCCACTATTTCACATGTCCATTCCAGAATTAATAACATGAGAATGTTTCATGGAAAAAAAAAAATAAAGAATCTTCCAGCCCATCTAGACTCATACTCTTCCTACTCAATATTATCTAGCACTATGCCATGCCTCGTCTTAGCGTTTGTTCTACTTAGTTGAGACATTAACATTGTTTATGGTTGTGAGGTCACTAGCACGTATATACATTGTCTGACCTACGTAATTATTCAATTTTTGTTAATTAATTCATTAATTTGTGCTGGTTTGTACCGTATGTGTCATTGTTTGTGCTACTCTACATTGATTATTGATTGATTTTATTTCAGTGTCTTGTATCTTACTTGGTGCCAAATGTGATTTGTATTAGTACCCATCCGTACTTTAATAATAAACTGTTGGTTAGTGTTTTTTATCAGTCATATGTCTGGTGCATGGGGGTGCCAAATATAAAGTAAAACACACCATGTTTTGCCTGTATTTGTTTCTCAGATTTAGCATAAATGTGGCATTTTCCTAAAGATTTATGCTAAATAAACGTTTTAGGTCATATTTTCAGATTTAGTTGATAAATCACAAATAAGCATGTCCTAACTATATAACTTAAATGTTCAATCTGAGTTTTCAAAAATAAATATTTAACAAAAAAAAAATATATACAGTATATATACGTATATATATTTAGCTTATATCTTAAATCTGTGTTTCAGAAACAAATATTTAGTCAAATATAAATATTTCATTTAAATCTCAATCTTGGTTTCAAAAATATATATTTATTTTAAAAAATAAGATTTAGCTTAAATCTTACCTTTTCCAACAGCAAGATTTAAGATTTAATTTATATATATATTTTTTTTCCCACAAATCTGTGTTTAACAGTTAGATATTTAGCAAAAAATAAATATTTATTTATATCTTAATTCTTGGATTCTAAATTAAATATTTAGCTTATATCTTAAATCTTGCATTTTTATAAAAACCATGATTTAACATTTAAATAAATATTTATTTTATCACAAATCTTGGTTAAAAAATGTATTATTTAGTCAAAAAAAAATATTTATTTATATCTCAAATCTTTTGCTCCAAATTAAACATTTAGCTTATATCTTAAATTTTGCGTTTGTAAATTCAACATTTAGCTAAATCTAAATCTTTAGTTTAAATCTTTTGAAAGATATACTAATTAGCCCCGCCCCTTGGTGACTGGTATCCAATGGAGGGAGGAGGGGAAATAGCTGGCTTTAGTGATGGGGGTAATTGAGGGTCTTCTAGCGAAGTGAAACTTGATGTTACATATATTAATTCCTATATTAATTCCTGTTTGACACACATTATTCACATAGCCTACACACAGATAGCATCTGTTATAATCATGTAAGATGTCCAGCGAACTAACTAGATAGCATATGCTATGTTTTGGGCATATTGGCGTTTCCTTGATTGATTTCTTATGGTGAAGTAGAATATTGACAGCCAGCCAAGCCAAATAACAAACTGGCATCTTGATTCAATAGATGGTTACCTGTCTGTCGGTAATGTCATAAAATAGCAGGATTCTTGAAACAAACTGGAAACATTAAAACTACCGTTAGCACTTAGGTCGCTAGCTAACGTTAATTGAGATAGGAACCGAATTGACATTGACAAACTGGGGTCCAGCAGTCTGACAAGACTGGTTATAGTCGCGAGTGTCTGGCTAGCAAGGGGTTCGCCTGCTTATGTATCACACATTGACATGGTTACAACTGCTGTACAAATACAGAAAATAGCTAATTCTGCAAACCTTGCGTCTCCATCAAACTAATATGGGACTCGATTTGTTCCGTATTTCCCCTGAAGTTTCTCAACAGGGGCACTAGAGGGCATTCGTGGACTTTAAGAGATGCTCATGCTGAGACAAAAAAAAGCTTGAGAATGGTGATCGTTTTAGAATTCATATAATTTTAATTTTGAAGAACTGTGTAGCTCTACTTTACAATCCATGTGTGTCAAATGGTGTAGCCTATTTGAACTGTCACAGTGTGCCTAATCAGGTCACTATAGCCTATTGTCCATCCTTGGTCGAAATGGCAGAGGCATGAAGTGGCCAGTTTAGTCCAGCGACAGTGTGTCGATGAGCCTATGCTTGGGCCTGCTGAAGTCGTCAGATAATCGGCTGCAATGGCGTCGTCCTCCGTGCAATGCAGAAGCCAAGTGTGGGAATATTTTGAACTCCTAGAAAATTAAAAGTGTAAAGTGTAAGCTTTATTGAACCAAGCTGGCATACAACAAGTCTACCAGCATAATGTGGAATCATATAAAGTACAAAAACATTAGTGTGAATCTCAACTGGAAGAAAGTCAACTGCTAACCAAGTTCATGACATTAGCCGCAAATGTACTCCTGACCAAGCAGAGAAGATACCTCAACTGATAGTGAACATTATATGAAGAGATATGCAACCTCTTAGCTTCATTGAGGAGGAGGGTTTCAGCAAATGTTGTAGTTGAGCCTGAATACAAAATCCCTTCACACAAACCATTACTGCTAGAATCAAACTCCAGTATGAAAAATTGGCAGCAGACCTAAAGAGAAAATTGGAGGCAGTAGACTCTGTGGCAATTACATCAGACAGTGCTGACATCAGAGTGGTACATGAACAGCACAGGTCATTTCATCACTGATGGAAGGCTAGAAAGTGCTGTCCTAGAAACCTGCGCCATTGAAGAGCGTCTAACTTTGCAGTAGGATACACCGATGTGTCCCTTTGCAGGAGGAGACAAGGCGCTGAGTTTGAAGCCGATATGCTTGTCTGCTCCAGTATTGGGAGGGAAAACACAAAGATCGGTTTCTGGGGCATGGGGGAGACGAGGTAGTAGTGGAGGAATGGACGATACATTTCTAGAGTAATGGGACGCACCCCTATTGAGGAAATGTTGCCAGTGCTAGAATCGGTGAAGATAGCTACCACCACATTGAGTGGTGAATCCTCTTTCTACGGCATGCCAAAGAGACAAAAAAAAAATGCAAAAGAGAAACAATGGTAATGCATGCGGTCATATTGCTAAGTCTGGCTTTAAACATTTTTATTTTATTAATAATACTTTCCTTTTCATTTTGGGGCCCTAAAGTGTGGGACCCCTGGGCAGCAGCCCTTGTAGCCCATTGGGATAAGACAGCCCTGTCGGAGGGGACTAACCTTTGAAATGGAGTGCACTCAATAACTTATCAGAGAAACACAATTAAGTAGCCCTTGAGTGGACACCATATATCAGGCATTGAGTGTCTAGTTCCTGTTAGAATGGACCTTTTGATCTTTAACTCCTTTTGTTCTTTATCTCTGCTCAGTTTGAGGCTCCAATGATGCTGAAGTTCTGTTCATGTTCTATCATCAGGTTTCTGTAACCAATAATTCAGTCACAGTATAACAGAGGCCAATGTATGTTACTTATAGGATGTACTGTATATGAGTATACAGTCTGTTCAACATACAAAGCAAGGTATATAAATCATCATTGGTGGTGGGAAATTTCCAGTATTACATTTTATATGGTGCATGTGAAATTTGGTTTTGTGATCGCTGATTTCCAAATCACCAGATCAGTAAAGCAAAATGAGAGATGGCACAAAAACCTGAATGTTATACTGTTTGGACAGTCCAGTTACCCTGAAACTTTACTTAGATAATTATTTTGAAACATCAAAAGGAAAGTTAATTATGACGTATTCTTTATTGTTCTTGTTGTTCATATTTTATAAGGAAATAAGGAAATGTGTTACTTGCAAAATTGTATTAATTCTTTTGA
>CM056381.1:75765628-75804402 GCA_029718625.1 Synaphobranchus kaupii | reverse complement strand
TTCCCATAGCATGCCCTCCCATAGCATGCCCTCCCATAGCATGTCCTCCCATAGCATGTCCTCCCATAGCATGCCCTCCCATAGCATGCCCTCCCATAGCATGCCCTCCCATAGCATGTCCTCCCATAGCATGCCCTCCCATAGCATGCCCTCCCATAGCATGCCCTCCCATAGCATGCCCTCCCATAGCATGCCCTCCCATAGCATGCCCTCCCATAGCATGTCCTCCCATAGCATGCCCTCCCATAGCATGCCCTCCCATAGCATGCCTCCCATAGCATGCCCTCCCATAGCATGTCCTCCCATAGCATGTCCTCCCATAGCATGTCCTCCCATAGCATGCCCTCCCATAGCATGCCTCCCATAGCATGCCCTCCCATGCCCTCCCATAGCATGTCCTCCCATAGCATGCCCTCCCATAGCATGTCCTCCCATGCCCTCCCATAGCATGCCCTCCCATAGCATGTCCTCCCATAGCATGCCCTCCCATAGCATGCCCTCCCATAGCATGCCTCCCATAGCATGTCCTCCCATAGCATGTCCTCCCATAGCATGTCCTCCCATGCCCTCCCATAGCATGCCCTCCCATAGCATGCCCTCCCATAGCATGTCCTCCCATAGCATGTCCTCCCATAGCATGTCCTCCCATAGCATGCCCTCCCATAGCATGCCCTCCCATAGCATGCCCTCCCATAGCATGCCCTCCCATAGCATGCCCTCCCATAGCATGTCCTCCCATAGCATGTCCTCCCATAGCATGTCCTCCCATAGCATGCCCTCCCATAGCATGCCCTCCCATAGCATGCCCTCCCATAGCATGCCCTCCCATAGCATGCCTCCCATAGCATGCCCTCCCATAGCATGTCCTCCCATGCCCTCCCATAGCATGCCCTCCCATAGCATGCCCTCCCATAGCATGTCCTCCCATAGCATGCCCTCCCATAGCATGCCCTCCCATAGCATGCCCTCCCATAGCATGTCCTCCCATAGCATGCCCCTCCCATAGCATGCCCTCCCATAGCATGCCCTCCCATAGCATGTCCTCCCATAGCATGCCCTCCCATAGCATGCCCTCCCATAGCATGCCCTCCCATAGCATGCCCTCCCATAGCATGTCCTCCCATAGCATGTCCTCCCATAGCATGTCCTCCCATAGCATGTCCTCCCATAGCATGCCCTCCCATAGCATGCCCTCCCATAGCATGCCCTCCCATAGCATGCCCTCCCATAGCATGTCCTCCCATAGCATGTCCTCCCATAGCATGCCCTCCCATAGCATGCCCTCCCATAGCATGCCCTCCCATAGCATGCCCTCCCATAGCATGCCTCCCATAGCATGCCCTCCCATAGCATGTCCTCCCATAGCATGCCCTCCCATGCCCTCCCATAGCATGTCCTCCCATAGCATGCCCTCCCATGTCCTCCCATAGCATGTCCTCCCATAGCATGCCCTCCCATAGCATGTCCTCCCATGCCCTCCCATAGCATGTCCTCCCATAGCATGCCCTCCCATGTCCTCCCATAGCATGTCCTCCCATGCCCTCCCATAGCATGCCCTCCCATAGCATGTCCTCCCATGCCCTCCCATAGCATGCCCTCCCATAGCATGCCCTCCCATAGCATGCCTCCCATAGCATGCCCTCCCATAGCATGTCCTCCCATAGCATGCCCTCCCATAGCATGTCCTCCCATGCCCTCCCATAGCATGCCCTCCCATAGCATGCCCTCCCATAGCATGTCCTCCCATAGCATGCCCTCCCATAGCATGCCCTCCCATAGCATGCCCTCCCATAGCATGTCCTCCCATAGCATGCCCTCCCATAGCATGCCCTCCCATAGCATGCCCTCCCATAGCATGTCCTCCCATAGCATGCCCTCCCATAGCATGCCCTCCCATAGCATGCCCTCCCATAGCATGTCCTCCCATAGCATGCCCTCCCATAGCATGTCCTCCCATAGCATGCCCTCCCATAGCATGCCCTCCCATAGCATGTCCTCCCATAGCATGCCCTCCCATAGCATGTCCTCCCATAGCATGCCCTCCCATAGCATGCCCTCCCATAGCATGCCCTCCCATAGCATGCCCTCCCATAGCATGTCCTCCCATAGCATGCCCTCCCATAGCATGTCCTCCCATAGCATGCCCTCCCATAGCATGCCCTCCCATAGCATGTCCTCCCATAGCATGCCCTCCCATAGCATGCCCTCCCATAGCATGCCCTCCCATAGCATGCCCTCCCATAGCATGCCCTCCCATAGCATGTCCTCCCATAGCATGTCCTCCCATAGCATGCCCTCCCATAGCATGCCCTCCCATAGCATGCCCTCCCATAGCATGCCCTCCCATAGCATGCCCTCCCATAGCATGTCCTCCCATAGCATGTCCTCCCATAGCATGCCCTCCCATAGCATGCCCTCCCATAGCATGCCTCCCATAGCATGCCCTCCCATAGCATGTCCTCCCATAGCATGCCCTCCCATAGCATGTCCTCCCATGCCCTCCCATAGCATGTCCTCCCATAGCATGCCCTCCCATAGCATGTCCTCCCATGCCCTCCCATAGCATGCCCTCCCATAGCATGTCCTCCCATAGCATGCCCTCCCATAGCATGCCCTCCCATAGCATGCCTCCCATAGCATGTCCTCCCATAGCATGTCCTCCCATAGCATGTCCTCCCATGCCCTCCCATAGCATGCCCTCCCATAGCATGCCCTCCCATAGCATGCCCTCCCATAGCATGCCCTCCCATAGCATGTCCTCCCATAGCATGTCCTCCCATAGCATGTCCTCCCATAGCATGCCCTCCCATAGCATGCCCTCCCATAGCATGCCCTCCCATAGCATGCCCTCCCATAGCATGCCCTCCCATAGCATGCCTCCCATAGCATGCCCTCCCATAGCATGTCCTCCCATAGCATGCCCTCCCATGCCCTCCCATAGCATGTCCTCCCATAGCATGCCCTCCCATAGCATGTCCTCCCATGCCCTCCCATAGCATGCCCTCCCATAGCATGTCCTCCCATGCCCTCCCATAGCATGCCCTCCCATAGCATGCCCTCCCATAGCATGCCTCCCATAGCATGCCCTCCCATGCCCTCCCATAGCATGTCCTCCCATAGCATGCCCTCCCATAGCATGTCCTCCCATGCCCTCCCATAGCATGCCCTCCCATAGCATGTCCTCCCATAGCATGCCCTCCCATAGCATGCCTCCCATAGCATGCCCTCCCATAGCATGCCCTCCCATAGCATGCCCTCCCATAGCATGCCCTCCCATAGCATGTCCTCCCATAGCATGTCCTCCCATAGCATGCCCTCCCATAGCATGCCCTCCCATAGCATGCCCTCCCATAGCATGCCCTCCCATAGCATGCCCTCCCATAGCATGCCCTCCCATAGCATGCCTCCCATAGCATGCCCTCCCATAGCATGCCCTCCCATAGCATGCCCTCCCATAGCATGCCCTCCCATAGCATGCCCTCCCATAGCATGTCCTCCCATAGCATGTCCTCCCATAGCATGCCCTCCCATAGCATGTCCTCCCATAGCATGCCCTCCCATAGCATGTCCTCCCATAGCATGCCCTCCCATAGCATGCCCTCCCATAGCATGTCCTCCCATAGCATGCCCTCCCATAGCATGCCCTCCCATAGCATGTCCTCCCATAGCATGCCCTCCCATAGCATGTCCTCCCATAGCATGCCCTCCCATAGCATGCCCTCCCATAGCATGCCCTCCCATAGCATGTCCTCCCATAGCATGCCCTCCCATAGCATGCCCTCCCATAGCATGTCCTCCCATAGCATGCCCTCCCATAGCATGCCCTCCCATAGCATGCCTCCCATAGCATGCCCTCCCATAGCATGCCCTCCCATAGCATGCCCTCCCATAGCATGCCCTCCCATAGCATGCCCTCCCATAGCATGTCCTCCCATAGCATGCCCTCCCATAGCATGTCCTCCCATAGCATGCCCTCCCATAGCATGCCCTCCCATAGCATGCCCTCCCATAGCATGTCCTCCCATAGCATGCCCTCCCATAGCATGTCCTCCCATAGCATGCCCTCCCATAGCATGCCCTCCCATAGCATGTCCTCCCATAACATGCCCTCCCATAGCATGCCCTCCCATAGCATGCCCTCCCATAGCATGCCCTCCCATAGCATGCCCTCCCATAGCATGTCCTCCCATAGCATGCCCTCCCATAGCATGTCCTCCCATAGCATGCCCTCCCATAGCATGCCCTCCCATAGCATGCCCTCCCATAGCATGCCCTCCCATAGCATGCCCTCCCATAGCATGTCCTCCCATAGCATGCCCTCCCATAGCATGCCCTCCCATAGCATGCCCTCCCATAGCATGCCCTCCCATAGCATGCCCTCCCATAGCATGCCCTCCCATAGCATGTCCTCCCATAGCATGCCCTCCCATAGCATGTCCTCCCATAGCATGCCCTCCCATAGCATGCCCTCCCATAGCATGTCCTCCCATAGCATGTCCTCCCATAGCATGTCCTCCCATAGCATGTCCTCCCATAGCATGCCCTCCCATAGCATGTCCTCCCATAGCATGCCCTCCCATAGCATGCCCTCCCATAGCATGCCCTCCCATAGCATGCCCTCCCATAGCATGTCCTCCCATAGCATGCCCTCCCATAGCATGTCCTCCCATAGCATGTCCTCCCATAGCATGCCCTCCCATAGCATGTCCTCCCATAGCATGCCCTCCCATAGCATGTCCTCCCATAGCATGTCCTCCCATAGCATGTCCTCCCATAGCATGTCCTCCCATAGCATGTCCTCCCATAGCATGCCCTCCCATAGCATGTCCTCCCATAGCATGCCCTCCCATAGCATGTCCTCCCATAGCATGTCCTCCCATAGCATGTCCTCCCATAGCATGTCCTCCCATAGCATGCCCTCCCATAGCATGTCCTCCCATAGCATGCCCTCCCATAGCATGCCCTCCCATAGCATGTCCTCCCATAGCATGCCCTCCCATAGCATGTCCTCCCATAGCATGTCCTCCCATAGCATGTCCTCCCATAGCATGTCCTCCCATAGCATGTCCTCCCATAGCATGCCCTCCCATAGCATGTCCTCCCATAGCATGTCCTCCCATAGCATGTCCTCCCATAGCATGTCCTCCCATAGCATGTCCTCCCATAGCATGTCCTCCCATAGCATGCCCTCCCATAGCATGTCCTCCCATAGCATGCCCTCCCATAGCATGCCCTCCCATAGCATGTCCTCCCATAGCATGCCCTCCCATAGCATGTCCTCCCATAGCATGTCCTCCCATAGCATGTCCTCCCATAGCATGCCCTCCCATAGCATGTCCTCCCATAGCATGTCCTCCCATAGCATGCCCTCCCATAGCATGTCCTCCCATAGCATGCCCTCCCATAGCATGCCCTCCCATAGCATGTCCTCCCATAGCATGCCCTCCCGCTTAGATGGTCTTGAGTCATCTCAGTCTAATTTGATCAGTTACATTTTATTTACCTCTCTTTCTGTAATCCTTTGCAATATAACATAACGTGAATACTTGACCATTATTCTTCATGGAATGCATAACTATTTCAGACATAATGTGGCTTAAGAGGGTAAATAATACCTCAAAATATGAAAAACATAATTTAGAATTGTTAAATACTGGGATTGCAATTGTGTTTGGAATGAAAACCAGGATACACAGTGGTACCCCAGGACAGAGTTGGGTACCTATAAAGCCTTCCGATTTGGAGAAAGCCTTGGTTATGTGATTCTCTGCCGTTCACCACAAAATTGTACTAGTTACCTGTAAAGTTTTAAAAGAAAGGGCTTGTGAATTTGGAAATTGGCTCATGAATCAGTGGGAAACACCTTTGCTTAAACTGACTGTTCGCAATGTCATGGTAAGGTCATGTGTGTTTCTTGGCAAAAAAAATGTTGGCAGGCCTATTACACTATATTAATGTTTTAGATATACATGTAATACCCTGGAGTTATAAGTTGTGCAGCATCATGCACACATTTTTCCCCAACCCTGGTTTTATTGCCACCCTTGCTTTTCACCAGCTTTAGCCCCTGGTTTTTAATAAGTAAAATAATTCAACAGCACTGTATTTTCATCAATATGCCTTCTTCAGGTTCAGACAAACCTACCAACAAAAACGCATCCATCTAAAATGCATACATCTCCACCATTGACTCAGTTTACTGTAATATTTTATGGGGGTACATAAAACACACAATGGGTTGTTTCCGACTGAAAACACTGCTGTCAGGTTCGTAACAAATTATATGACCCACATACAGTAGGTCACGATGACGAAAGCTTTAGAGAAGCTTGAAGACAGGAGATATGCATTTGGATTCATGAGTTAGAACTCAAGCAATCAGATGGATGGAAAATGGCACTGACTCCATCAGCTGCAGATTTTAAAAAAAATCAAGCACAGCATGTCAGCCCAGGATTGACATTTTCTGAAATTCTGAAGGAACAAAATTTATCTTTGCCCCTCAACTCTGTAAATCAAGAACAGATTCCACAGTAAAGAGCTAATGCCATAACTGAATACAACAGGATGTTTTAAAGGCAGTATGAGGAAAATCACATAATAGTTCTTCAACCAGTACAACACATTTCAGCATTTGCTTTATAACAGTATCTTTATGAAAATGTTTTATTGTAACCTAGGACCAAGTGTTTGAGTACTCAAAAGGTAACTCAATATTTCAAGTTAAAGTCATAAAATCAGGACAGCTGTGTAGGGATTGTTTAAATGCTACTTTGAGGACCTCTTGAAATAAGTCCAAAGAACTGGATTAGCGGGCATGTGTCAAGTGGCTGTCATTTATTGACCATTTCCTACAATCTTGAAAGTTGGCAAGAACAAAGTTAGATTGAGCAGAAGCCTGTAACATTAGGCCATAACCTTCCTAACAGTTCATATTTTTAACAGCATACCACCCTGTGAGGTGCATGGTTGTCAGAGGGAAATTGGTTTCCAGATGGCGCATCAGAAACATTCACTCTTGAAATGACATTTTCATTGTTTCTCATGGTCAGGCTTACATTTTTATACATGCATATTACTAATATACGCAGGTATTGCTAGTTTCCTGGCTAGGATAATCTGTAACAAAATATGTAGAAAATATGTACTGTAATGTCATGCCTATAAAAGACATGGAGATTTATCCAGTTCCAATCTTGAAGTCAGAAGTCAGAAGAGCCCAAATGTCACATTGCATTCATGTGAAGAGTTCCCTGGGTCCCATACACACATCACCAGGAAGCATAGCTGCAGTCTTCTTCCCTATACGTTGCCCCACTTAATGTCCTGTGGGTATGTTATCAGAGGATATATTTTGGTATACAGTCAACTCAAGAATTATTGGCATCCTCCTTGTATATACAGTATGTATCCTAAGATATATTTTAAAAAATATATCCAACCTTATTATTGGCTTTCATTTAGCTGGCTACTAAAAACCAATAATAAGGTTGCATATGACTGTGGTGAATCATAACGACTTGGTAACTGCATGGGAAATTAATAACCTACATTATTTTAAAAAAATGTATCATATTAGTAAACAAGGCAGCTGCATTTACTGAATAAAGTTCAAACAGACTGGCATGCATGCTACATTTAGGCAGAATACTTCTCACCTGAACATAATAAACTATTTTAGCTTTCTGTCATGAAAGAGGCAGCATTTTCTGATTTGCTCTATGCACTGTACACAGGGTCCCCAAAGACTACTTCAGGATCAGCTAACTCAACTCTAATTCCCATCCCAGCTATTCAAACAAAATCTTCAAACTAATCCAAGGTCAGGGCTTGGGGAACCATCTGACTATGTGCAGGCCGCTAATTGGTATTCCTGTGTCCGCACACATGTGAAAGTGTCCCTGTGTCCCATCAACTGAGTGTGCTAAAAAAAAAATCCCCTCAGACCAAAAAAAAAGTCTGGCAGAGCTCTCCAGTACAGCCTTGTCCATGTTGTTTTCATGTCCGTACTGAGAATAGATACATTTTTTATGTCTGATTCATATTTCTCCCCAGGACTCTCCATACACTGTCACTGCGGTCTGCAAAATGCTCACCACCGATAGCTGTGCCTTTTTCAGTCCTATTTTTGCTGAGTTTGAAGTACTGATTTCAATTGCTATCCTTTCATTTTATAAGTATATAAAAATACTTGAGGCATTCATGAGTGGAAGCATATTACCTTCCCCTGATAGCTCTCACGGCTCCAGTCTAAACTGGATCTTAAAAAGAATACGGTTGCTCAATGATTGGGCCCTTGCTTATCACACCCTCCGCTCAGTTTTAGTGATGCTCAGCTATTTTTAGTCATGCAACAACTGGGCACACTGTGGTGTAAACTGTGTCTTTCACTGCTATTCATTTGCACAAATGCTCAGTCGACTAGAGGAGTGGCTACTGTGTGCTGAGGACGGGAATGCCCTGCTAAGTCACCCACCACGCTCCCTGGACCACACTATGGCCACTTACATGCTGCCCTTGTGTCCGCACTAGCACTGTTAGGATTTGATATCAGGCCAAAGGACATAATAACACGGTAAACCAAACAGCGACGACCTGTGTTGTGCTGTCGATGTACAGAAGGTGTGTGCAAATGGAAACATCTTGATTCAATGAGAGAGAAAGGTTTCGGCCTATACCTGTAGTCAGTAGATGAAAAACAAAAATCCCCCATCTGTGCTAATCTGAATTCAGATTAGTGTAAATGTCCCTTTAGTGACACACAAAGTATCCATTCTGAGTTTATGTAAAAGCTAAAGCATAAACTCCTTTTGGAGTTGCTGGAAGACCATTTGGCAATTTATAATTAAAACAGAAATGTTCCATTATCTTCATTCTGTCCTTCATTCAACCAAACAACTATCAAATATCAGCCCTGTGTTTACCTGGATCAGACCTGTAATTTGAGGTTTATATGGAAAGACCCACCACAGATTAAGGGCCAGTCAAATTTGCGCATCTTGTGCAATTTTTTCCAAAGGACAGCCCAACACAACTGTACCTTTGTTAGATTTCACCCATGCTTGTCCAGCTTGGCTCTCTGTTAATTGTTGTTTGCATCTATCTTTAAAGTACTTATTTTTGACAAACGACCCCCCCCCCCCCCCCCCCCCCCCCCCACCCCCCACAACCTTTAACTATCCCCCCTAGTCTGTTGGGAAGAGACCACCCTGTGAGGTGACTGGCCTGAGACCCACACTAGCATCTCTTTGGGATTTCTTTCTGAAGCACCGTGGACGAATGTATCACCGGGGCAGGAATGTGTTTGGGATGAAACATTGTGAATGGCACAGCATCAGTAAGACCGAACACCACTAAAAAAAAGGGAAGCGCACCACATTGCAGTGTCCAAATCTAAGGGCGCAATCAAAGAACATGAAACCCACTGCTTTTCAGCCCGTGTGGAGGGCCTTCACTAACCTATCGGAGACTCGTGGAATTAATTAGCATGAGAGGGGGAAAAAAAGGACATGGGGCCTGACTGCACAACAGCACCTCTCAGAAGAAAACTTGTTTCTGGGGAGATTCTGTGAAAGTTTATTTGCTCGGCACCGTTTGACAGACTGCATGCCAGAGGTCAGAGGACTGGAAATGAATCAGATGACCCATTCCCAGTGGATACCGTAGGAAGTGACTAATCTCACAATTGATTTTATGGTCGTATAAACACTACTGATATGCCCTTTTGCCCCTTACCCACCTTGCACTTAATTCCACGGTAATTGCATTTTTCAGAAGTTGGCAGGCTTTTACTGGAAGGGGTAATCATCTTGTAGTCATTGTAATGGCTCTTCACACTTTCTTATTTTCTACCTTGCCCTTTTGTTTTACTGGGCTATGCTTTTGTAGTCAATGATGTCCTCTGAAGGGATCAAACATGATATCTGTGAAAAAATTCAATTTCAGTGATGTCAGTATTCAGCACTAAGCTGAGAGAATAGGATATAATAGCAGACCCCAGGAAGTTAGAGTAATTTTCTACACAGCACAAAAGTATTTTTATTAAAATACTAGGGCAACAATATATTTTCTTATTAGGGCAAAATATATATGCTTATTATTAATGTATTATTTATTAAAATGTTCTATTTATTTCTTTATTGGTTTATTTTAAGTGACATGTAGGTGCAGAAATGTGGCGTGTGACCCTTTATTTCATTCAGAAAGCAATGTATATACAGAGCAAACACTCCTGTAGAATATGGGAGCTCCATGTCTGTCTTTAAACCAATTAGCTCCCGCAAGGTCAAAAGGCAGGGTCAATCTCATTGTTAATTGGTTGCGATGTGAACCCAGCCAAATCTCTTCGACTACGCAACTTTCCTTTAGAAAAATATCGGGGAACGGTCATGCTTCCTTGGGAGCAATCATAGACATAACTGTTCTGAGAGAAATCCAGCACCATACACTGTGTTTATACCCTCAAATTCTGCATTCTAAAACCAGTGATTCGGCCCAAATTTTGTTCTCAAAACAAAGTGACATATGACATAAACCAAATCGAAGAGATTTGGCTGGTTCACATCGCAAACCAATTAACAATGAGATTGACCCTGCCTTTTGACCTTGCGGGAGCTAATTGGTTTAAAGACAGACATGGAGCTCCCATATTCTACAGGACAGGTAGGTCAAAAGTTTCAACACCAAATCTACCTGGACTTTCCACTTGCCAGCCAACTGCAATTACCTATAATGAATAGTAGCTAGGTTGCTATTATTGATAACGTTACTTTATTCGGTGGCTAGTTCTTGGAAGCAGGAAATGTTTGACGTTATATGTCGTATAGATCGCGTTAGCTAGAACCGACTTACTCGGCTATAAGTTACCATGCATGCCAGCTGTAACCAGATAATGCCTGGTTCAGACTAATGCTACACAACCTCAGTGTTATGCAAACAACTCGGCAACAACAGAAAAGATTTTGTTGTTTTACCTGGACTTTTAGATTACATTTTTACTGTAATGTTGGCTATACCAGTCTGTAATCCTGCAATCATATCTAGAAGACTTCACAACGAGGTCTGTGGAAGCAGTGGGATGGAGGGTGTGTCTCTTTCTCTGTAGGCAGGGCCAAGGGATGTTATGACATTGAAATGCGACTGTTGGGAAAAAGTTGCGTACTCTAGCTTTAAGTTGTGTTGCGTGGTATGATTGTCATTTGATATATTATACATAATTAGATTGGGAGAGGCAGAACAACACAACAGAACAAAACAAAACAGACTTTTTTATTAAAGAGGCAATCCTTTGATATGTTGTCACCCTCTCCTTACAAGTACAGTGAGACTTGATATTTGAAGTCTGTGAGTGAAGTTTATTCAGGATTACAGTAAGAATATAGTTGCATTTAATAGTCGAATGCTAACTGTTCTTGTGAAGGACTCAACATGTTCATTGTGATTGAATGCCTTTGAAAATTTGAGAATTTTGTACAGGGACTTAACTAACCCATTAGTGTTTACTTATTCTGAGAAACTGGTTGTCCTGGAAACATGACTATCCAGAGCAGGCCTATGTGCCATAACATAGAGGAGGGTGTGACCAACTTCTGTTTTTGCACCCAGACAACAGGCAACTTGGGATTGAAGCTTAACTGAATGGTAACTTAAACTGTTGATTATATTGCTAAGAAACATCATGTGGCTTTCTGCTTTTGGCAGGAAGGGACTACCTCATAATTTAACATGGTTTGTTTTGGTTCATGAATCCAAATGGATATTTTATTTTCTTGAACCAAATTCATTTTAGTGCCCTGTATATCTGTGCTTTTATCTCCACAGGAAAGACACTTGAACACAAGAGATTCAGGACTAACAAAATATTTTTTTCTTTTTCCCAACCAAATGATGGATCAAGGTTTTTTTTCTATTCATATTATCCCACACAGATGTCTCCAACCACAGCTGTTGAAACTGTTAAAAAAAGTCACATGAATCGTTGTATAGGAGTGTACATAAGGTTGAACAAGGACATTCTGCCAGAGGAAGTATGGCTAGCTTATAATATGTTCAGATATTACCAGTAACTACACTCTGCTTGTGTTCTGAACACTCATAGCTAAACTAAGTCACAACTGGAGATAAAAGCACAGATATACAGGGCACTAAAATGAATCTGGTTCAAGAAAATAAAATACCCATTTGGATTCATGAACCAAAACAAACCATGTTAAATTATGAGGTAGTCCCTTCCTGCCAAAAGCAGAAAGCCACATGATGTTTCTTAGCAATATAATCAACAGTTTAAGTTCAAAAACAGGTTGTTGTTTCCAAGTTGGTAGCAGGTACAGCCAGAGATTTTGGAAGTGTTATTGCAAACCTATATACATTATTTTACTACAACCAATAGCCTAGTAGTCAGGCATTTACTGTAAATGTTTTGATAAAGGCCTTTGACCAAACATCAACCAATAAAAGCACAAGCAGTGGTGAATTGTGTGTGTGGAAATTATTTCCCTACTTTTATACTACTATAAGTATGGGGACAAATAAATCTGGGTGGTCATCAAAGTGAAGGGACTCAATATCCTCCTAAAAGTCTGATGAATAATCAGCATTGCAACATGTTTTCGATTTGGATGTTAGCTTATAAAGTGAACCACACACTACATTTTAGTGCGCGCAGAATAGGCAAGTACGATAGCATTAGGTCAATTCTGCAAGTTTAACCGAATTTATGTTTAACTCACACTCGTTTTCACTTCCAAATTAGAGGTTTATATATAAACTGAACGATAACGTTTAATTTGAGGTAAATTGAACCTGTATTGTTATCTAGATATGCTCAAATGGACTCCGTTGTAAAACAGAATGGAGCGGTTCCCGGGGTTCGAAAAAGAAAAATGTGACAAAATATTATTATATTACCAATCAGAGTGGTGGAAATGGTTCGTAAAACAGGGTCCAAGTCGGAAAGAAACTGAATTATCCTGTAACGTTAAACGATGGTCGTAGCAATGTACAAACCAGTGCACTGGGGGAAACCTAATTTTCGCCTGCAGTCCGTTTAATGCAGGTGGCATGACTACAGCCTCTGAGCTACCAGTTTGTTCATCATCACAAACACAGATTGTGCATCTTGCCCACACTTGAAACATCAAAATATCCAATGAACATCTCCTGAATGTGTCCCCCTTCCATCAACGTATCGCAATGCAAATGACAGCTAGGAGTGACAACTGGTGTTAGTCGTTTCGTCAATTTGCCAAACAAAAAAAAAGGAGCAACCTCGCGTTTTAATCGTGGTTTTAACTAACGTTATCTCATTGTTGAACACGATGACTCCAAGAGAGAGAGACAAGCAAATCCCGCTAAATGGCAACGGAAATAGGCACTTCTTCCTCATCTTCTACCACGTATCGGACGTTTACATGAAAACAAAGCGCAGTGCTGCCGCCAGTGGTCGGAGGAAAATCACATTGGTTTCTGTGTTTCTGAGCTGCTCTGTTAACAAAACTTTTAATTCTAGCAATGTTTTGTCAGGGTTCATTTATCAATATTAATCTGATTTTCAATTAACCTATATTTTCAAATATATTTTAAGGTCACGTTCATATTTTCAAATTAATCTTAAGGCTTTTCATATTTAGAAATGAAATTTAATTGTAGTCATATACAGAGCGGCTCAGAAACACAGAATTCAATGTGATTTTCCTCCGACCACTGGCAGCAGCACTGCACTTTGTTTTTCGTGTAACCGTCCGATACATGGTAGAAGACGATGAAGAAGCGCCTATTTCCGGTTGCCGTTTAGCGGGATCCAGAAAGCAAGATGCGGCTTGTTTATTTTATTTTATTTTTATTTTTTTAAAATATCATTTCATTATTATTATTTTTATTTTTTATCTAATGATATAAAGTAGTTCTGAAAATATACCATACTACATACTCCGGTACAGTAGGTGGCGGTATGCACCTTATAAGTAACGGTTGCAACCCGCCATAAAACCAAAAGAAGAAGAAGAAGAAGAAGAAGATGCGGCTTGTAAAACAGGTAAAAATTCTACTTCACTGTACACCGGAGTAAATATTTTTTGCACCGGCATGTTAGAAGAGTATTTCAGGATTAGGCACATGTCTTCAAAAATGTGATACGTTTTGTTAAACGGCATGCCGGGTGTTTGGCGTTTTGCTTTGAATAAATTCCGACAAAAATGAATGGTTAGCTCTGTGACTCGAATGTAATCACCAATGCAAAAATATAAAAAATAAAAACGATGATTACATGCACAACTGGGGCTAGCTCTAAGTTAGCTAACGTTATACAAATTCGTACCCAAAGATTAAGCTTTACCAGTGGACTTCTGGTTGGATTCTGTATGCTGTGTGACAGTAGCCTACAATCCTACAAATGTTTTATGTTAAATCCATGTTTTGTCCATGTCGATGTTCCACTGCGTCCGGCACACAACAGAAAGCAGGCCATAAAGTATGTAGCTAACGTTAGCTAGATAATAAGGTTGTTAACCAGGCTAGAACTAGCAAGCAGCTAGAAAACGTTAACTTATAAATGTTAGCAATTTAGCTAACTTAGCCCGCTCATCCAATTTTCCTTTTGCTACCGTTGATCTTACTAAATAAAAATAATAACTTCACAGAAATGTGTCTAGTTGCGATAAATAAAAAAAGGTTGAATGAAATAATAAAATATTTGAACATTCCACTAAAGGTCTGCTACTCGTTAGCTCCTTCGTATTCAAAACTTAATAATGCATGGCATTTATATAGCGCCTTTCTAGATACTCAAAGCGCTTTACAATGATGAGGGGGAAACCCACCTCTACCACCACCAATGTGTAGCACCCACCTGGGTGATGCAACGGCAGCCATTTTGCGCCAGAATGCTCACCACACATCAGCTGAGGTGGAGAGGGAGAGAATAATTTTTTTAGCCAATTAAACTGGGGGATGATTAGGTGGTAGATTGAATGAGCCTGGGTTGGGAGTTTAGCCAGGACACCGGGGAAACCCCTACTCTTTACGATAAGTGTCATGGGATCTTTAATGACCACAGTGAGTCAGGACCTCGGTTTAACGTCTCATCCGAAAGACGGCATCTCCTACAGCACAGTGTCCCCCATCACTGCACTGGGGCGTTGGGGTTTATTTGACCAGAGGGAAGACTGCCCCCTACTGGCCCACCAACACCACTTCCAGCAGCAACTTAGTTTTCCCCAGAGGTCTCCCATCCAAGTACTAACCAAGCCCACAACCTGCTTAGCTTCAGCCATTCAGCAGGCGCAGATTGCATAGTGGTATGGCTGCTTGACTCTATCACTGACTTGGCTGCAAAACTTAATTGACTCTATCACTGAATAATTGGTAGCTAGCAACTGGTAGCAACCCAACTGCTTAAAATTTGAAAGAGTGGGAGGGACTCATATATTTATTTAACAGTACTATCGTTCAATCCACTATAAGTTGTTATTTTAGGAAACTATGATTGGGCTAAAGCGCTGCCTCCCCTCACGTGATTTTTCACTATTAAAATGACTACTGAACTTTAAAAAAAGAAAAAGACAGGAGCCTCCAGGTCTTTGATACATACGTATAACAGACAGCGAGCTCCTCTGAGGCAAATTTGAGATTGTCTCCGAAGAGTGTTTACATTTCCCTTTTCGGCCGATAGAGGTCACTGTTTCTGTCACAATTTAAACGAAAAATATGATGCAAAATAATCGCCCCCTTCCTCTCACATGTTTTTATTTGTATTTGTTTTATTCATTTGATTGATTACGCTTAATTATCATAAGGAGTTTTTCAAATATATTTTTTATTTTGAGGAGGCAGGATCCTCCTGTGATGTATACTATGATATCTACAGTATATGTTGTTGAACACCTTTATTTAGCATAGTTGAAGGGTTTTGTATTCTACAATTTCTATGCTGTGTCCTGTTTCTGTTTTGTCAACTTAATACTAGGGTACATGTCATGGTTATTTGAACATCTCATCATTCAAGGTAACTCACAACCATCGTTCCCATGCTTGTGAATTTGTTTGTGTTTCTTTTTACAGACCTGAAACTGTGGCACACAGTGGTTAGAGCATTTTAGTTTCAGCAAAGCAATACCCCTAAGCCAGCCAATTCTAAAGAGTGTTTTAAACAGAGGATGTTGATGTGGTAATCGGTGAGACAGGAACCCAAGGGAAAGTCTTTACAGGATTCGAGCAGTTTGATTCCCTCAGAGTCAAAGAGCATTATTGCATCAGGCAACCACAGGACGGTGTTAATGTTACGGACTGGAGTTCTGGACAACACCTCATTCAACTGAGAGCCTAAACCCCCATACCAACCATGGAGTTTGTAAAACACTGTCTGGCAAAACCTCAGATTCTGTTTTATCTGGCAACCATTTTGTGGGTATCAGTGTTTCTTCACAATTACAGACAAAAAAGAATTGGGAATTCATTTCATGGAATTTCAACTTCATGAGCCAACATTGTGTCTACTGAAGTAAAAATCACTTGTATTGTTTCTTTTATATTGTACCATAGTGTGTTGCAGGGAAATGGACAGGACATTTGTAATATTTACAGAATTTTTAAGGAACTGACTGTCATGGAAATGTAATATAAAACAGGGGTAACTTACCTTCCTTTTCAGACCAAGGTGGAATCTATTGATGTATAAATATGATTGTAAGCAGTGGCGTACTGTGGGTTACAAAATTGAGGAGGCAAGGTACTAAATTGTGTTGGAGTGACACGAGGGCATACCTCACTGAGGTAACTAGCCAAAACTAGCCATCAATGTCATCACTACATCAATCACAGTTTGGGCATTTCCACCAGTGGAGATATCAAAAAAGGGATCGCTTTTGAATTACACCTCATATAGAGGCGTTCATTTTACCGGTGGCATACGATGTGAGCCAGTGTAGTTATCTCCACACTGTCAATACCGGTATTTTTGTAATTACAATTTAAAAATAAAAGTGAAAAATAAATAAATGTACATCTGCAGAGCTTCAACATTGATGTTATTAAATTAATATAAACACATTACATTATAATCACATTATAATCATATAATCAATACCATCAGGTATACTGTAGTTCTCCTCAATTAGGCTATTAGAGTAATAAAATAATTTTTATTTGCAATGCAAAATTGTGCACATTTTATCAACATTTTTTAAAATTATGGATACATGTAGACTGCTCTTCGTTCTCCGCAATCATACTCAGAGAATATTCATGGAAAAGATCTGCAGTGCGCAGATACCATCTTGAAGCCCAAGTTTAGAAATAGCCTTTATAGCAGGTTGAAAAGCTGAAAGCTAACACGTTAGTTAACATGGTGTTCTCTCCCAAATAATGAGACGTTGTCAATAATTCTGTCCAATATGGTCCTATTTCTCTGTACAGTAATATTGTGCTTTTATTGTCCACCTGCAGCTTAGCCACTGCGTCTAACAGATGTTAAATTCAGACTCCTCCAAAAAGATTAAGCTTGACAACACTAACGTTACTTGTGTGAATAGAATCCCTGCCATATTCAGTTCCTAATGGAGTTTACTGTAATGAGAATGTATTGTGAGGTAACAATTCCACATGAAAGCATTGACAGTTTTACAGGAGATCTTAATTTAAGGTGTGTTCTCTAATAGGGATGTGGCTGGTATATACACTACAGTCTTATTTTTTTTTAACCCTCTGAGTGTGGTTGCTTGGTGCTTGTGATGAGGCTTTGAAGCAACAGCATTAGGGAACTTTCCTCTGGCCTGAAGTGCACTGGTGGGGTTGGCTTTGCGTCAGTGATCACACTCAGTTTAAACCAGGTGGCAGGGCACAGGTTGTCCTGCAGCTGTTGGCATGCGGAAAAAACAGTCTGTCTGAGCCATCCTACAGAGCACAAATCATACCTCTTTGTCATGCACCATAAGGCCTGGGGCAAAGAGCACTGCTCAGGAATTTAAATGAAGATGAGCATATATGAGCAAGTATTAATGTTGAAGGTGTTTGGTGTTGAGTTCAGACATCTGACAACCTTGTCCAGATTCAGAGATGGCCAACTTAAGAAATAGTGCCTCTCCTGCGTGGGTTTTTTACAAGATAAACTGTATAATACAAAAGTGCAATGAAAGTACAATAAAAGACAAAAAGTAAATAAATAGTCAGAACCATGGGCTGCCTGGACCTCAGAACTTCTGCTTCCTTGCCTTTCTGGAGGCTGCCAACTTCGCTGGTGTGCTTTCGTAACTCCGACATCTTAGCTTCTGACAATAACAAGCAAAATCAGCATGTGTAAGTAGGTGTATAGCCACCAAAGACGTAGCCTAAATATGACTTTTCAAACCCATTGCATGAATCTGACCAAACTACCAGTAGCCTATGTATGTTTTTTGCTTTTTGTTAATAAATGAATGGATGAATGAATGAATAAATAAAATTAATCTGACAACCAATTAACAACAAAAACATTATTTCAAGTGAATTAGTCACTCACTGGCAAATTACAACATTATATTCTGGCCAATCGAGGACCTGGGCTTCAGCCCATGTAGCCTGTGCATTAAAGCACCCCTGATGATCACATTTTCATGATTCTTTTTCTATACAGCCAACACACACATAATTTATAACATTTTTAATTGACATTAACAGAGAGTGTGACAGTGTATCCAGAAATGCTCCATGAGTCCGTAATGATCCTTCAGCTTGACTGCCGCTTCACTGACAGGACAACGCGTTGATAATGGCCAACTAACCAACTAGCGTTAGTACAGGTAGTCTAACCATGCAGCAATCGGCTACACGCTGCCACCCAGCTTAGTTACCTCCTCCGGCAGTAGCCTAGTGGATTGAATGAGCTAACTCAACCTCAAATCCTCTATCGCTAGCATTTGTATTTATATTTAATAGCCTACATTGCCTTCCCCAGCCTTACACACCCTCCGCCTATGCATATATGTTTCAGGTTAACTTTTTTTCGACTTCTTTTCTCCTCTTCGATTTTTTATTTTTTTTTGACCCAGATGGGTACATTCGTTTCATAGTGGACACCTAGCTACTACTGCTGGCAGTTGACAGGCAGTAACAGTGTAGTAGACACTAACCTCGCCTGCCAGTTGGACGTTAAAGGGTGCTGCGCCGCGCAGCCTGTGCGCGCATCATCCACGGCACAGCACCCACAATTTAAAATCCTCCTTCCTAGTTCCAAAATTAGGTTTTAGAAATTTTGAAAAATATACAAAACGAAACATACTACATTTAATTGTTACGGTTGTGTGTACTGTTTATTGGATTAATTGATTGGCAAAAAAAATGTAAAATAAAAATTATTATCTTGGAGGGAGGGGCTGGGGCCCCAAACCAATCGCGGGGCCCTAAACAAATGTTAACTTTGTTTATTGGGTCGGGTCGGCCCTGCAGACACTATCTATCAATTAATCCATCTAATATTGGTCTGGTATGATATACAGTTGAGGACAAAATTATTGGCCCCCCCTGTAAAGATGAGCAAAAAGGGTTATAAAAAATTCACCGTTTGGTGAATTAGCTTAATCTCACACTGAAAAAACAATAAGAATCCAACCTTTAATTGACGTTAATTTATTATGAGAAAAAAAAATCCCTCATCAAGAAATAATTATTTTTAACAAAACCACATTGGCCACAATTATTGGCCCCCCCTGCATTTATATATAGAATAAAGTAATAATTTTTAATATTTGGTCACATATCCTTTGCATGCCATGACTTCCTGATGTCTGTGACCCAACAACATCAAAAGACTCTTGATATCTTATTTTCTGGTACTCTTACAAGCGATGCTATAACATCTCTCCATTTGAATGGATCTCTATGGGAATTGGGGGGTGGGACTAGATTTAGCTGTAAATTATGCTGGAACAGTATGGAATACATGGTTGGTAAAATGGCTGTAAGTCAACAAGGGTCTGAGGTATCAAACAAGCCTTAAACAATCACTCTGCTGCCAGATATGCAGTAGATATGGATGGATCACTTTAAGGGTTGTTTCTCCTGACAAATTTTCCTATTGAACTCTATGGAAAAATAAGTCAGGAGAAGAAACCCTTCAAGTTAACTAAAAACTCCACGTAAAGTTGCTACCGTAAGCTGGCGAATCTTAACCAACCAGCTATTTCCCAGTCATTACACCGTCCGCGCGGCACCTCTTCCATCTCGGCACTCACCGTTTTCTTTGCGGCCACCATGTTTGCGGTTCGGTCCCTTGTGACCCACCTAAATGAAATAAACGAAGTAAGACTCCGACATGTCTAACCATATAACTCCAAAATACCTACAAATGCTACAACTCGGATATATTTTATCAAAAAACACAGACATTCGCTCACCAGCTTGCAAACCAAATTATGGCCTCGTAGAGAAAGGAGGCACTACCCAGAATGCATTGCTATCCTACCAGCCATTATCGCGAGAGGAAGCATAGCAGAGATACGAAAATTGGTTCTGGTTTTAGTGGTCTTACAGTAACTAGGGCAGACAAAACTGAATTTCACATTACATGGGAAAACATGCAACTTATTGAAATTGTGATTTTTTACCAACAAAAGTAAGGCTTTTTTTTAAAAAACAACAAACGGGACTAAAAATAAGTAACCATGTTGTAACTGTTGGTGGCGGTAATGCTCTGGTTTGGTATCAATTCGCCATTTCATCAAGAAGAAGAAGAAGACTGTAGTAAAACTAGTATGTCGACAGCATATACTATCAGATCAAAAACGTCTACGACGTAAAAAAAAGCCAAGTTACTCACGCATAGCCTACATAGCGCTGCCTATAAGTTCTTAATTCCAACTTGCAAAAACTAGGCCTGCCTTTAAAAGTCTTGATATCAAAATGTGGCCAAGTTACAACTAACAATATTGCCTATCGTAGCTCACACTAAATACACTAGCTCTATTCCAAAGCAATGCTATCCAAACTTTCCTAAATTATTTAATGCAACTTGGCCCTGTGTTTCTTCATCTTTGCATGTGAAGAGATTGTGCCTCATGGAACAACATGATTTCAATGAATGTTTTTAACAGTTGATGAATAATTACACTCCAGAAAGGATATGGTTGTACTTTGTTGGCAAGTTTACTTTAGAAAATGTACAGGTTTTAAAATGTTAACTGCTGCTACAGCATTCTTTACAATTCACAAACAGACATTTATATGAAGAAACATCATGTACAATAGAGAAAGGGGTGATGAATAAATAAATGCAGATAAAAATGAGTAATATTTTTATCTAGAAAATAGCGTACATAAAGCATTTTTACAAACGTATCCAGACATGTTTGTGGGTCAGATGGTGGCAAATAAGTAATAGTACCAATTTTTTAACATAATAGTAATTATATTTGCAAACAGAATTTTGTGAACACAAGGATATCTATGCTCTGTAGGACCACACAGGTTTTGATAGAAATCCAAATAAATAAATCAATAAATGCATAATTATAATAATAATAATAATAATACATTTTATTCATTCTGTGCTTTTCATAGACCCAAAGCAGTGGATGCAGACAATTGTTCAAACATTCCCTATAGTGTACTAATTTTTCTGTTTAATTTCTAAGTGCAACACATCTGAATCAGAGTATTTCCACTATAAATTATTTTCATTTTGCAGTTTGATGTGGCACATACAGTTTCATTGACCACATTCTCTTGAGATGGTAAGATGAAGAAACACAGGGCCAAGTTGCATTAACCTCTTAATGCCAAACGCCCCCTAGCGGTAACGCGGGCGTGACGGAAATTATTAAATTATACATTTCATTAATTTAATAATATATAATAAACTGCTCACCTCAATATTTTGATTAAATATCCTTAAGATATATCCATTCCTTCTGGGAAAGTGGTTTTTAAGCCCAAAACGTCGGGATAAAACTTTGTAAATAACGTTGGAAACTCTGACCTAATTCTCAAACATGTATTGCAGCTTGATGTCACACCATAAACAATGTGCTGGTAAACTGTTCTGCTTAATTGTATTTCACAAAACTTTGGTTTGAAAAATCATTATACCTTTAGGCTTCAAGAAAAAATACTTTAAAACTTTCATACGGCTGTACATTATTTTTTTCCAATTTTAAACCGACTTGTGCTTTTTTGCACTTGATTACGACTTGTTCGGCTGTGTTCACTTTGGCGTTGTGAAACTCAGCCAGTTTCTGGAGTACCAATCCCGTGGCTTAGTATATGTTAGCCAGAGTTGTTTTGAACATGCTTGCAGAGACTTATGCAAAACCGTCGTCAATTGGGTGTATTTCTTTGACTGATAGCACAATAGGCCTATCTGAAGTGGGAAAAACTGTCTCCCACCCGCCTCCACTCCGAGTATTATTTGCTTTCCATTGGGTTTTAAAACTGTCTGTCAAATATTCCAGCGAAAAGCCAAGACTCTTATCTTTCAAAGGAGCCGTCTATCAACACAAAGCAGTCGTAAAAAAAGGAGATCCTCCCGTGCGTATAAGGAAGTGGCAGTCACGCGTAATTATCGAACCAAAATGGCGCAGTGTTTTTACCTTGTAGCGTAGCTCGCTACATTCCGTTTAGCAAAGCACAATTAATTAGTTAAGGCCCGCAGTTACATTTTTTACTTTAGAGTATTTTTGATACAGTTTTTGTGTAGTTATGTCGAGATTTTTGAGGCGTTTATCCGTGCACCAAGTGCTAGACGAACTGGATAAGCCAGAAGATGTTTTTGCCGAGGGAGACTCATCCTGTCTCAGTGACGCTGAATCCACTGATGACCGAGATGATGTTGCTGACATGTAAGTTGTTTTATCATACTAACAGTGTTATGCTATAAACGCATTGAATTTCGCCATGGCAGGTAACGTCGTTAGGGCTGGTGGTATTACCGATTTTTCGATATACCAGTGTGAATTCACGCAATGCCATGCGGGTTCGTAATTACATTGTCAACTGTATTTTATTGTTTTTCATACAATTAATATTACAAATTGCACATTCCAACGGTATGATAAATAATTTATGAAGTAAACTTAGGGTGTATTGTCTGTGTTGACAAACTCGCACGTGTTACGTGGCGTTGCCAACAACACCGATGTTTGGTGTAAGCATCGAAGGAAATTTAGCTGCAATGCGTGAATCCCTGTGTTTCTTCTGTGAAGCTAACTAACCTTATATACTTATGCATAAAATCGGTCCCTCTCAGCTAAATTAATATAGATAGTATTGCCTTTACAGTGGCAAGCTAGCAAGCATCCCTGTGTTTTCCTGTCTGTTTATTATAGTTTATACAAGTATTAGGAATGGAAGTATGGTGTTGCTGATTTGCCCACAGCTTACTGTGAACTACAGTCGACGTTCATTGCTAGGGATAGCTGCTACATTATGCGAAGGATGTGCTTTGCCTTGTCTGTTCTGTAGTGATCTTGATGATGTCTCTGTGCGCACTTACTGTACGTCGCTTTGGATAAAAGCGTCTGCTAAATAAATGTAATGTAATGTAATGCAAGCAAAATTACAGGTAACAAGCAGCTAGCTATCTATTTGTGTCTGAGATGAGCTACTAAAACGATTTTTTTTGAGTGTGAAATGGCTTCTGGAAGTGTTTAGTAAAGTCATTGTTCCACCTGAGTAAATTGTTCTATATGCAGTACAGAAGGCTGTGCAGGTAAACAAAATGGTAATTTATGCATGGTATGAGGGAGAGAACATGATAACATGAGGGAGTACTTGTTGATTATTATTATTGTTGATTGTTGTTGTATAAGGGGGACTAATGGGTATATCAACATGGTGGACAATTCCATGGACAGGGTTAGTGGGATTTGTAATGATGCATATTGCTCTCCTGAGGGAATGTGTAGTCTAAATGGCTTCTGTATGAATGGTTAAATAATCTCTCCTCCCCCATGTTTTGATCCTTTACCTTTTTTTGTTTTTAGTTCATTTTTTTTAGCTTTTTGGACCCTGCCATTTTGTACTTTCTTTGTGTAAATACGGTAACTTCAGCAATTAGAGGCAAGGATCTTTTTATTTGTTACAGCAGGGGTGTTTTTATTTTTTATCTAGGAAACTGGTGGACTTTTGATTTTTTATCCACTGCACTTTTAGTAGTACACCTTAGTGCACTTGTATATAGTTGATATATGTTTGTCATGTATAAAGTTTTGCCTCCTAAAACCCAACCCCCAACGTCCCTGTCATAGGAGGTGGCAACAGAATAAAGGACAGGACTGGCAAGCATTAATGTGTAGGGAAGTTTCATACTATTCCCATTATTCATTTGAAAACCTGTTTGCACATTCCTGGACTCATTTCTGGCTAATGGGGCTCTGGTGAAATACACAAGATTCACTGTGCTGCTACATGGGTTTTGACAGCTTTTTGTAACCTTGGGTAGTTAGTTGTGTAATATGCAGAACACCAAGAACACGTCTAAAAATGAACTTTTATTGCCAATATTGACAAATTATCTCATTTTATTGTAAAAACCTAAAAAATAAATCATATTGAGACCTTTCTGGAACATTGCCATTTTTGGCACATTTGGCACCATTTGGCACCATTTGGATAACGAAAAAGGTTCACCTGAAAAAAACCCTGTAAAATTTGAATGGTTTGAGATATTGACACCAGATTGTTACCAGAGGTAGGCAGCATATTGATGAATCAGATAGAGGAGTCATTTCCTTGATTGCATTTGTAGCTCCCCAGGTAAAAATTCTTAAACTTGAATGTAGGTACCCGTTTTTTAGTTTTTTTATATTTTCTGTACATAAATTGTTGTAGTTAAGTATCAAAAACTGGATTTCTATGAGTTCTCACTGCTTAGTCGTAATACTGCAGGTGTCTGCTTTAATAAAAGCCATGAACCATATTTGTACCATTTATAGTTTTTGAGATAACCACCTTTGTTTGTCACTAGTGAAAACAGGCAAAATTTGGCCTATTTTGCCCTCGGTAGGAAGAGGTTAAATAATTTAGGAAAGTTTGGATAGCATTGCTTTGGAATAGAGCTAGTTTATTTAGTGTGAACTACGATAGGCAATATTGTTAGTTGTAACTTGGACACATTTTGATATCAAGACTTTTAAGGGCAGGCCTAGTTTTTGCAAGTTGGAATTAAGAACTTATAGACAGTGCTATGTAGGCTATGCGTGAGTAACTTGGCTTTTTTTTTTTACGTCGTAGACGTTTTTGATCTGATATCACTTATTTTTTATAGCTAACTAATGATGAATAATGCATGAAGATAAACACGGAGACATGCGTTCCAAAGAAATGTATGCAGACATTCGCTTAACCATAACGCACTCTATTGACAAGAATGAGAACAGTTATCCTATTACAGACAGCACACAATTACATTAAAAGAGTTTGTAGATGAACAGTATTTAATGTGTAATGAAATACAATGAACAGCACCACCTGAGCTATGGATCATGAAGAAGCATGTAAATTAATGAACCAAGTGTATATGGAGACATGCATGCACAATGGGCTAGATGCAAACACATTCTAGCTGAAAGACATACAGCCTAAATAGCTAGTACAGCCTAAATAGTTTGCATCAGTAAAATATGGAAATACAGTTTTAAAATAGGGCTATTAGTATTCTATGACATACATCTAACGTTAGGCTATTCAACACTGGATTGCCGGATGCGTAACTCCAACCTTCCATGTGTGGGCTACGAGCTAGCGAGCGAGCTAGTGAGTTCATCAGCACAGCAGAGTTAGGCTATTCAACACTGGATTGCCGGATGCGTAACTCCAACCTTTCATGTGTGGGCTACGAGCTAGCGAGCGAGCTAGTGAGTTTCTGCACAGCAGAGTTTTTTTTTTCCGGTAGTGTAGAACGTTACCTGCAGGAAATGTTTTGGTACCGGACAGCTAGGTTTAGTTTAGTTTTCTGTAGTGCAATGAATGCAGGCTATAATACATGTTGATTCACTTCATAGTAGCCTAGCTTGTCGAGAAGCAGGAAGTAACGTTGGCGAAGAAGCTTAATTGGACAACGCATATTTCCCAGGAATCTTCCTTTCCCAGGAAAGAAAACAGTAGATACTACTAAGAAAGTACATACCAGAGATTATTCTTCTTATTATTATTATTATTATTATGATTAAAAGTGTTTGCAGTAAGCTACATTATCAGCAGAGTAGCGTAGACTAGAGCCACATTCGGAGGCAATTTTTTTAACCATGAATCAGATATGTTTGGGGAATTGGCGTTTTATAAATTCGATCTCTTAAAGGCTTGCAGTTTAAAAGAGGCTATTATCAATTCTTAATGTAGGCTATTATCGTAAATTCTTAATTTTCCTAGTAGTTAATTTTATGGTGACCTTGTGTTATGTGTGAAAAGGATAAAGTGAACAGAGCTGAAGTGAAGAAATTAATGAATAAAGAAATGTTGGCCGAGGCAAGGGGTTTCCACAGTCAGTGAGTCATGACCGCAAGAGCAGAGCATAACACCCTCCCCAAACCAGACAAGAGCGAGCGTCCGGTTTGGGGAGGGTGTGATATAGTACAAGTGAAATACAAGTGAAACATTGAACAGTTAATATTGGAAACCTCTTTTGCCTTTGCAATAAAAATATGTTAATGTCTTAATGTGAAAATAATAACAGTCTAAGAAATGAAAAGTACTTAACAGTTGCACATTGTTGTGGAAAATACACATGTGCCCTGCTGGGCTCGAACCCACAATCCACTGTGTGAGAGACTGCAGTTCTAACCACTAAGCCACAGTAGCTTCTTGGAAAGTATGAAGCCATTAGCTACATTAACATTAAAAAACATTAGTATGAAGCGTTTTTATTGGTCGATAAGCATGATGAGCAGGTATACGGACCATACCCTCAAATAATAATTCTCCCCATTGGATAACATCGCGACGGAGGCAGGCAGTTTGGCAGGAAAATGGGAAGAAGAAGAAGAAGCGGAAGAGGAAGGAGAAAAACGGCAAAATAACCCAAGTTTGGGGCTTTATTGTGTGGATGTGTGAAGTTGTATCTGAATGCTGTGTGGTCACATGAGGTCATACAGAACATACAGAAGTTAATGTTTTTAAGGGCTGAGAGTCTATGGTCATTGTGGTTATTTCTGTAGGAAACCCTGAAAAGTGCCAAACTCTCAGTGCTGTATAGGTATGGGGCATGCCCCACCAAGCTGTAACTTGGTGGATGGCCTACCTGCCATCCCAATACGCCAACATACCCTCGTTAGACCGCAATCTGTGTACTACATACTAGCAGTGGTTAAGATGCTGTCACAAGTGCCATATATATTATTTAATTATTTCACCATACGTGCATGTGTCAAATGTACATTTTTAGTATAGGTATACTAGCTCTGTAGGTATATCAAGTTGCAGGCTTCATAGCAATGTAGTAGTGCTGCCAGAAACATGTATCTATATTATTATTAACATCAATGCATTGAAATTTAGTTAGTAGACTTAGAATTTCCAAAGTCTATCTCACAACTCTGCACTGTAGCCTGTAGCTGTCCAAACTGGCTGTGGACCAGAAAAAAGTCTCTTTATTTATATCCTGCTACAATGGTCCTACACATCAGTCATTAATCAGACATATGAAAAAGCAGGGTTGATATCACTCCAAAAAAAGCACATGTTTGCTATTAGATATGTTCCGAATTATCAGTACATTGGTTTCATTTAGATTTAATATATTGGCAATGCAGGAGAGTATCCTTTACACAGTGGTCTGACAGTATAAATGAAAATGGCCTTGAAGGTACACTGTTTTGCAGTCTCAGTATTCAACTCAAACAGAATATATTTGAATCTGAAAGGGATCAAATATGTTCTACCAGAATAAGAGGTATTCTATCAGAGAGTTGGTTTCATGCTGAGCATTTTACTGTGAGGCCACAGCAAAATAAGATCTGAAAAGAACCAACAAAGTTTGAAAAGTTTGCCAGGAGAAGTGAGATTATATTTCTAATTGTGTTTGATACAGTTAGTAAAGAAGCACTGAAGTGGGAAACTAGAGCAGCATGGGGTTGCCTGAAAACAGTTCCATGGGGCTGTGCAACAACGAAATTACGTTGCTGCGTTTCCCCGCAATGGGCAGAAACCGCTCTGAGGTAATCTCTGGTGGAATAATTGAAGTGACAAATGAGGCTGGGTGAATGCAGTGCAATTTAAGTCCAGCAAGATCCCAGATATTGGAGCAATACAGCAGCCACAGAATGTGCCATCTGAACAAAGACACACACATGTAGTGCAGAGTCATGTTGCAGGAGCCGTTGCAGGAACCATTAGTCTTCACATTTCTGATTTTGGGCCAAAAGTGTTGCAAAATCCCCCTGCTCTCCCCCCACACACCCCCAGCTTAGACTCGACCCCTACTCTTTCACAAACAGGATTGGATCTGTGCTTCACTCCTTCCAACTGGGAAAGATCAAACTGCCAGAAAACTCAAGTTACCACTTGGCAGCAGTGGCAGAGAAACTATATTATATTTTGAGCTGCATGCAAGGTTTTCACATACCCATTGTAAGATTTTAGTGAGGCCAGCTTTTTTATTTTGTTCTGAACTCCAGAAAAAACAAAACACTACTGAAATTATTTATCAAGATGATAGCTATTCAGTTTATGTTGCCGACAGAAGTTTTCAATTCAAGAATGAAAATGCAAGTATGAAATTAAAAACATTCAACTCATCTATGTGCCTTGATTTGAAATTTAAAAAACTAAAAAAAAACTATCTTAAGACAACATTGCCATCAGGAACCTTTGTAACCTTTTTAAACCTTTGTTTTGTTTGAAATCGGCCTTTGGATTGAGCAACTGTTTAATGTTGTCCCAAGTGTACAAACAAATGTTCTATGATGTAATTTTATAATGCAAAGATGTTTCAATTGCCAATTTTCTTAGATACTAGAGTTCTCAAAAAGTAAATTTTAACAACTTCAAACATGGTTTTCAATGTTTTCGGAGGAAATAGTATAGACTCATAGAAAATTGCATAGACAACATATTTGTTAGGATATTTAATATAAATTAGGTGTTTTATTGATCCATAGAGAGCCAATGTTTGTTTTTTGGCAGCTTTTTAAAGTAGAATGACTGTTTTGTTCCAAATTCACTAAACAACTTACTGCTGCACAACCTCATTAATACTAATGTCAGCAGCCAAATTAACAGTAACCTTTAGAGGCTTTAATGTTGAACAGCACTTTAATTTAATGCCTCCTGACATGTATTGCTACTCAAGATTGGATCAGGAAAATTGCTCACATTCTTGCAAAGCTTATTAACTTTGGTGACCAGCATAGCAGCCCTCTCCAGACTAGATCAGTATTGACTAAATCCTAATTCTTTCTGACCATTAACTGAAAATTTGAGACGACGCAGTGGAAGATAAGGTGCTAAGGGACTGCAGAAACTAAGGGTGGTGGTGATTTAGCATATTATTCTAACAAGGTAAAATGTAAAGAGCTGGTATAATAAGCAACCGCACTTCCAATGCTTTTCATAACAGGAAACCCCTGTGTCAAATGTTTCATTACTTTTTTTTTACCTTTCCCTGAAATGTCCTTTCTTCTCACTTTCTACAATCCCTCTTTTTTTAAAATATCAGTACCACCACAGGCACAGAAGGAATTTAGAATTACCCAAAGGTTAAGTCATTTTAAACCCTGTCATTCTTCAGCACATTGAATATTTTATGTACTGTATTTAGGAAGAGTGATTGCTGTATGCTCTTTGAGTCGGTTTTTTTCCCCTTGTTTCCTTGGCTATTCTGTGCTATGGTGCAGTGATATATCACAGTTTTAAAGTAGTTTGTCTCATAAAAGTTTCTACTTGAAAGAGGGCAAATGTTATTTGGTAAGAAAATTAAACCCAGGGAAAGTCTATGATTGGTCAAAGCAGTGATTTCTTCTAAGAGTTTCTGACTTGGTGTGGTTTGTCCAAATGTACTGTACACTTTAAATAGGGTCATTTGAATTTGATTAGAGATATTAAATATATTTAAAATGTCATTAGAAGGTAGGTAAATTGCTGATTTTTTAACTTGTGACATTCACATGGAAGTGACAAGAAAATTTAACACAGAATTCAAAAGGGAAGTGTGCATGTAAGTATACAGTAAAATATCCAGTACATATGAGTCCAATAGGGACCATATGAACTCTGTAAGAGTTGATTTAACACTGAACATTGTTTTTGTCGTATACGTTCCGGCAAAGACAACAGATTCAAAAGGCCCTACTTTGGAAGTAGACGTTCCAAAATTTCTTGGAGCCAAATTTATTTGCCACTTCTGTGGAAAAAGAGAGAGGAATGTGTGCATTTATATTGAACTCTCAGTTCCTATTAGTATCTTATACCTATGAATATGATAATGAACAGTCAGTCTTATCATATTTAAAATAACATTGTTAATAGCTTAATGTTCCCCATCAGATCTGACATATAGCCTAGAGATAATTCTATGCATAGTTGATGGAAGCTGGCGGAGCATAAAAGCCCTAATGTTGTAGGTCATGCTGCATAAGAACAATGTTTACAAAAATTAAACACACTTAAAATTAATTACTCAGTTTATATAGGTATCACCTTAATGGCTAATAATGTAAAGTGAAAAAATCAACACAGGCCTGTACAGTGTTTACATTATAAACAAACATTGACACATTGGGCCTCATTCATGAAATGTGTGCAGACAAAATTTGTGTGTGTATTGTTCATATTAACAATTTTGTTCGTATTTTTGGCATTCATCAAAGTTTTCTTATCTGAGATGTGTTTGTATGTACGAACAAACTTTACACCTGCTTAGGACCATGCATACCGCATTCATAAATTCAAAATGCTGCTAAATGTAGCTTCTGAATGTCAATTAGAATATGAATTAATTTTTATTTTCTGTTAAATTGACAAGACTAAATGTAGCCTTTAAAATGCACAATTCAAATACTGTATGAATAAAAAGGGCTATCACTCCATTAAAGTGCAGCTCGTAAGTGATACAAAATGTGTGATACTCAGCGGCGTGGCCCAGTGGCCTGATGGGACCCCCGACAGCTTCACTCTGCGGGGCAGTTCAGTTGGCACTCATTTGAAGAACGATGCTGTGAGAGACGGCTGACTTATTGGTAAGAATATATTTGTCAACTTGCTCGTCCTTGGCCACCTCCTGTAGCGGGTAGTGCTTTTTTGCGCAGCTATGCATTTCTTTGCTTCCAATTTAATGTCAATTTCTTTTGTACTACTTTAACAGTTTGTGTGACGGGTGAGCATGCACGTTACCTCCTGCTAGGCCTTTTTACTTTACCAGTTCCTATGAAACCGGTACTGATCAACCAAAAAAAGTTTTTTCTTTACTGAATATCTGCTAATAAAACTTTGAAAGGATGTTGCCTGGTATGAGTGACTCATATATATATACTCATAATGCAGGTATGAGTGACAGCCTCACAGACTAGCCAATCGAGCCACTCCTGGCCTGTGACACACCAACATGGGGTAATTGTGGACATATTCTCCCAACTAATGCTCATTAACTCCTTATCGCTGGATATGGCTCCAACCCAGATCAGCCTTCCTGATTTGCAGGTTTTCTCTAGACATCGCTAAGCATTCGGCCAACATCCTTCTTGCTCAAGAGAGACCATCGAGATAATAAACAGAAGTGCCAAATTGGTCCAATGAGAATGTGCAGACGTGGCTGCCTGGCTGTTTGAGAACATGTTGGAGCCACTTTCCCAACCTTGTCACATAAATGTTATATCACAGTTAACCTGTAGGACACAGCCCCTCCTCTGAGACCCATTTCATACATTGTATCAGTTACGGCATGCTCCGTTTGAATTTCCACCCTACACCACGTTCATGTGCTACTTTTATAGACTTCATAAGTTTTATGGACTGACTACTGCAGAGTTTACACAATGTTATGTTACAAAGCAAATGTCATCCACAATTGCTCTAGCCAGTTGCTTACAACTTATTAATGCAAGTGTTTGTTGTTTGATTCATGTTGTGTAAATGTATTCGTTCAAGATTTACCACAGCTGAACAAGCAAGGCAATGAAAAGATTATTCCACATTTTTATCTTCTACAGTTTCAGCACACAATCAACACTTCCAATATGGCCACAGGCTTCAAGAGAATGTGTTATTTATTAATCCTCAATAAACATGGAAAATTAAGTTATTGTAAACAGAACAAGGCAGGCACTTCAGAAGCGAAGGAAGACAGAGAGATAATCTTGAGGAAGAAACATTATCCAGGTTCTCTGTGGTGGGCAGACATGTAACATTGCACGCAGGCCAAATAAATTGAAAGAGTGTTGTGGTGCCTGAGCAATGAGAGGAGCCAGATGAAAGAAACCCCCCTGGAGAATGGCCGTCTGTGTCTGTCGCTGCGCCAGCCCGGGGAGGTGACGGAGGAGGGGAGGAGCATGACTTGCCCCCCACTGAGCCCACAGGAGGAGGGCTTCCCCGAGTGACGGAAGTGAATGATGTTGCTGACGGCCTGGTAGACGGGGGGCGTGCGGTGGGGCGTGAGCGGCAGTGGGGGGGGGGGGTCCCCCGGAGAAGACGGTGACCCGGTGACAGCAGACACAGCTGACCAACTGCTGGGCCTGATACGGCCGCCTCTTTGAACTCGATACCCTCTGGAGAGATTACCCAGCAACGAGGAGCCGTCGCCTTGACGTCAGACCCTGGAATCAATAACCTCTCACGTGGCTGACATTGTTTTAGCGCAGCAAGGCCGGTCTCAGTCTCTGAACAGGATAGTGACAGAATGAGAAAAGGCAATTAGAGGCCCTGTCTTAGACCACCCTGTTCGCTGAAGGCACATCTTCCAGTAAATATTTTTCATGCGGAGGAATATCGAGCAGCTGGTTGCATGGGACAGTGACCAAACATCCGATGCAGAGGCGTTCTTCTGGAACCCGTGACCAAACCCACTAGACAGACACCTCAAGATAAGGCTCATAGCGGTAAACTTGTCGGGTCCTGTGCCCTGTTGCGCAGTGCAGACGGAGGAGATGCGTCTGTGGCTGGCTGAGTCACACGCAGCCTCCTGGCTTTCAAAACCATTCAGGAGAGATAAAAACGCAATAAGAGGAGGGAGGACTGTGGGGGAACCTCATCCGACGCTGTTCAAAGGGCCCTGACTCACAGATGATTGTGACGTGCTTAATAAATTCTCACACTGAAAATATCTGACTTAATATGGACCTGGCCTTTCTCATTCTGTCAAGCTGTCCTACACATACCTTCTGGTGCTTGTTGGTGGGGGGGGGGTCATGTCATAATCCACTGGGGAGGGCCTTTGCCACAGCAGGGAGTGTGGCCTTCTGGCCCATAAAAAGAGAGTGTCAAAAAATGCTGTGTTTTGATCTGAGGGTCTCAAAACAAGCAGCAGCACTTCAGAGACCCATAGCAGCACTGTTTTGTATTCAAATCAAACAGAAATTACTCACCATTTAAAGAGAATGCTTTCCACACACTAATCTAACTCTACTGTCTCTCTCATGGGCAGTATACTTTAAGAAAGCTTAACATATCCAAGGTTTCCTTGCAGGAGCTGGCTTGACAAAACCAGCATTTAGGCTTAACCAGTGTGACAAAGGTGGTTATCAACTTGCTAAGTGAACAGGGGCTTTATTAATCAAGCTCTGTGCGCATTTGCATGGAAGGGGTGGTGTCTGCAACAACGAGCCATTAGCGGTACTACATGGGCCATACTTGGGCATCGTTTTTTTCTCCTGAGGTAAAAAGACTGATACAGGCAGATATAATGGACGTATATGAAAAACATAAAACAATCGTAATGGCAAAAAGGAACAGTGTTGCCTCCAACATAGCCAGAGAGGAGCGTTGGCAAAAAAATTGCTCATTGTGTAATTCTGTTAATTAATACCTTATTTACCTTACCACTCATAATGAATAAATCTACACTCTGACTAATTGTCCTACAGTTTATTTCTAATGTGACAACTGCACCTTCTAGAGCTCCTAAACTTTAAACTTGATATAGGATATTTCAAATCTTGCCTGAAGCAATCACACCAAACAAAGTTTATTTATAAACTCAAGAATTATGGGACTCAGGCCTATCACTGTCCCATAATTAAGGCATAAGTGGATATGGACACGTAGGACTCAAGAAGCTTAGGTGCTGTATTCCCTCCGTTGAGAATCTATATCTTTCATATATAGTGTAGGCTATCCTCAGGGAAAGCCAGCGGATTTTGTCGGCCTCACTATCCACACCAAGCTCTATGGGATCCTCCAGGAAGGGAGTTGATTGGTTAAAGGACATGATCTCTATGGATGTAGCATATGGTTTGAACGTGTGCACTCATCTTTCTGTTTTTCTCAACAATACACGGCTTAGGGCTTATCACCAAAACACAATCGTTTTTAACAACAGAAACCCTTCTTTACGTCCATTTTTTTCTCGTAGAGTGACTGAGACTGATATCCGGCTGATACACTGATCTCTGTGCATTTCAAGTCTCTTTACTAGGGAGATGAAAAAGCCACATCCACAATTATCACAACATGCATTTCTGTGGACAGGAACAAATAAAGAGAGACGTGTAAGTCCTCTGTCAGTAAAAGTCCAGTAAGATAAGGTGTCATACGCTGAGCCATATACACATACACGGCTGTGGTGTAATGAGACATGGAAGAGGGGGGTCCAGATGTTGTCCAGATGGCTCTTATCTACTGTCCTTGCCTCCCGTTTGTAGCACGGGTGATCAATAATCGCCCCTGTCACTGTTGTGGCCGGCTGCTCGCTGGGGCCAGTGCGAGTGCGGCTTCCTCTTGAGTAATCCCCCGGCTTTGAGGCGGGATCTGGGTGTGTGTCCAAGGACCCGAAATGCTCCGAAGGCTTCTCCCGTCTGCCCAATGACAGCATCACGCCATTGACGAGGACTTTCTGCTAACCACTCTGACGACGACATATTTTCCGGAAAGCAAAAGGACAAACAATCGACTGTATTTTTTTGCGTGTGCGCGTTTGTGCTCTTTGCATTAATTTCGCCAGGAATTATTAGGACCACAGAAAATCATGACTTGTTTTTTGATTATGATCCAGGATAATGTGCACTACATTCAATTGTAAACAGAAAAGATGGTAATAACTTGGAAATTTGACCTTTTCTCAGGTAAATATGTCAGCACATATAACAACTAATTTTCAACAAATTAATTAGTAAACAATGATGGTTTTGTACCTATTAAAATTCTGAATGATATTTGAAAGATCAAGAGGATTTAGCCAACTCTTGTGATAACATAACCTAACCTAATCGAATTTCATTTTGTCATATGTATATTACACCATAGACATTATCATTTAACCTGTTATTCTCCAGAAGCCTAGATGAAAAATATTCAAGCTGGTGTTACAGCTGCAGTACCAATGCCAGAGAAGTTACTCTCTATAATCCCTGTCAGCCATATGCCAGCATGCCATATGTTAATAAAGACAGTGAAACATATGCTGTGTGCATTAAGTAATGTCACAACCCAGATGGAGGCCAGCAAGGCTGTCGAAAGAGCCTGTGTTAATGTAATAATCAGCTAAAATAAAATATTTCTCTTCCACACTCCCTTTAAATCAGTAAATATCACCCCGTGTTTAGTTTGCCACACAACACACACGGACACACACAAACACCAAGACTAATGTGTCTGCACCCATACACACTCTCACATGCGCACTTCTCTTCCCTGTGTGCCATGACTCAGCTGAGAACAAAATGTGTGATTGAGACTCTGTGTTTGCTCCCAGTCTGTATATCTGTTTGTCTGTCTATTTTAGCCTCCAAGTACAACAAATGAAATTGGAGATTGTTGTCAGTCATTCTGAATGTCACAGAATGTGTGGCTACCATCCTGCTTCCTCTGTTGACATTGTTGAGCTTGTATTTTTTTAAGCTATTTTCCTCTTTTTGTTTTCATCGCCAAATTTGGAATCGCAAACTGTGTCTCTCGTATCCCGGAAATTACACTCACTCCAGCCCAGTTGGGATGAAGCCAGTTATGTCCCGACTCCGTGAAATCACTGAGCTGAATAGCTGGGCTGCCTCAGCTATTGAAATGAAGGACTGCGCAGCTGATGCAGATTTGAGCAGGAGCCTGATCGACCAGGGGAGGTGAAAGTGAGAAATAAATGGGTCGTTATCCTGCCAGCTGCAACCCTCCCTCCCTGTGTGACAGTACTTCCAATCATATTTCACCCTCTGAGACTCCCTGCCATGGCCAACACTGACTCAGTCTGAACATAAGAACACAAGAATACATAATGATGAGAACAGGCCATTCAGCCCATCTGGAATTTATCCGGGTTTCAGAACACACTACCCTACTAAGCACAAATTCCTCAGTTGTTTCCGTCACCCTGGAATCCCTATAGATCGATATATAAAGGAAAGCTGTTGTACTGTAGATAGGCCAACAGCTCTCCACCTGGCCAGTCTCTTATTTCAAAAAGTACAAACCCAATATGTGGATATTCAGAAGAAACTGAAATAGATGCACAACTGTATTAAAAAAAGATTGAACATCATTCTGTTTGAAACAACCTGCTTTCCTTCCATGTGTCTTGCATTAACACTGCTATTGGATTTCTCTAAGTTGTCTTAGTAGATCATGTTCTCGAGAACTTCTAGAAGGATTTCCCTCTTTATGCCAGGGAGATGTTATAAAAGCAAGCACGTTAAGGCAAATTACTGTTAGGAGAACTTTCATTTTCTTTTTTCATACAACATGTCTCTTCCTGTGGTGCTGTAGAAGTGGGTTTTATCAGCGTGCAGTAAAAACTACTGAAACACTGAAAATACATTAAATATCAAAACAAACACGTACCTTTTCCCCCTCGTGTTCTCTTTTGTCGATGTATTATCCGCCGTAGTTTGTGCTTTAAAACTTCATTTTGGTGAGGGCCCGAAAATGAATGGGAGTGAATGGGGAGCCTGACAACCGGGACTACCGGGGATTCCGTTAACGGTCAGCAGGAACAGCTAATGTTGCTAGTATTCACACTATGCAAATATAATGGGGTAGACTTCACAAAATTACTTATGTCACACAAAGGTGAAATATCCCTTTAAGTGGATCAAAAAAAAAAAGTCAATGATCATCTGGGAATGTCATGGTTTAAGCAATCTCCATTGCTTAAACCATGAGTTGTGTGGGATGGTTTCTTTGGAGGGCAGTTAGCAAATGGCCCTTTTAATTTATAGGCCTCCATAGAGGAAACGAAAATGCTTAACAGTCAGGGTCAATCCAGTCTGGTTAAACCCCAAATAAGGTGGCAGTCTGTGTAAAATTCTGCAAAGAGCCTAGCGTTGAAGACTATAGCTGCCTATTCGGAGGGAAACCATTCCCACATCCATACTATATTTTTCCTCCATAATGACTACATGGGATTATTCCAGGCATTTTTGCTGCAAGAATCAGCTCAGCGGGTCCATGAATACGTCCCAGTGGAGGTGAAGACGAAATTATCAAGAGTAATTAGAGTGGGATCTCTGCCACCACACTGCACCTAAGATGAACAGAATAGGAGAACCATCTGAACTTGAAATGCATAGCAGCGATGAGTGGCCCTATACAAATGTGTGGCCTGTAATGCAGAAAATAGTCACTGGCTCACAGGTCATTGGAGGAGTTTGTACAGTCTGGTTGCAATGCTCCTTGTGCAGGTGTGGGTGGCACACAAGTGGCAGAAGGAGCATCACAGCTGGACTGTGCGCACTCCTCTGGTAGACTGCAGAGGACTGAGACTCGAGGGCTGCAATTACTGATTCCAAAGGAGAGAAAAGCAGAAACAGACAGCTTGTTTTAAAATGCACTGCTTAAGGCCCACTCTACAAGGACGAACACATGTTTTCCATCTCGAGCTGAGATAGGGCCTTCAGTGTCACCGCAGTCACACTGAAGCTGTTTTTCCTAAGCGAGAGTAAGCGGCTCAGTGAGTATCCTAAGGGGCCGAATATTATGTACACAGGAGATGCACGTGGCGAACTTTTGAGGGCCAAGGAGCCGGTGACATGAAGGCCACTGGTCAAGAAGACCGAACCCTTTCAAACAGGCACTTTCTAGGATTTCCTGTTTGACGCATGGGGACCACAGGTAAAGTTTAACGCAGTACAAAAGGTGCACTCACAGAGGCCGAGAACACACAGAGGAGCCGCGGATCACTGGCAGAAGGTGCCGACAACCAGAGTCAGATGGCACAGCGGTCGACCAATGAAATACACACAATCAGCGTCTCAGAAGTAATAATGGGAAACATGCAACATTTTTTATTGAGCAATATTTTTGTAAGTAAAGAAGTTAACAGACATTTACCAAACCTCTCTTTTCCATCATAATGAATAGGAGTATGTTTCTACTCCTGGTCTTCACCTAATTATATAATAAGATCAAAAGAACTCGCATACCACGTTTTGGCTGAATTATCTTCAATTGAATCCTCTTCCATCATCTTAATTCATAGTCACTTTGCATTTATGGGGAGGGGAATCTCTCATTAGCCTATGTCAGGGGCGTCGTTAGGCCGATGTTTTGAGCCTAGCCCCGAATATTTTTGGTCCGTAAAAGGTTTGTTTTGCTCTGCCCAGGAGCTGATTTTAATGTACTGTAGCAGAGCGGAACTTTAGTTGTACTTTTAATTGTTATTGGGGGCGCATTAAAGCGCTACACAAGCACTGTACTTCCAAAGAGTGTAAAGGAAAGAAGAGGATGAGCTTCAGCTAAAATGA
>CM056381.1:75581175-75765128 GCA_029718625.1 Synaphobranchus kaupii | reverse complement strand
ATGTACACTGTAACTGCGCGTTGAAGGTTCTCGCACCTAAGAATTTCACTCGCTGGTACACTTGTGACAATAAAGAGACTTGACTTGACTTGACTTGACATAGCACAGGTTTACCCTTGTTAGTATCTAGCTTCTTTCTGTGGAATCAAAGTCAGGACAATGCTGGAACTCACCAAAACAATAAACACTTTACTAGAGAAAGTAAAAGTTTATTGTATGTCGTGCCGGCCAGCGGCAAGATCACCGAGACACAGCACAAGTTTGTGGTACCGTAGAGCAGCCTTCAAAACAAACAAAAGCAGCCTTCACATTTTTTTTTTTTTGTTCCAGAATGAGATCTGCATTTGTTCATCAACAACAGATGTCCGGTCAGGGAGGGCAGAGGCCTGACCAATCTCGGCCTCCGCCCTCCGGCCGTACAATTTACAACCCAGGCCCCGATGATCAGCCCTCACCTGCTACACTAAATCATTGATCAATACACACGCATGCTTAACTACTCTTATAGGGCAAATCTTCGAACCCATCACCCTTAATCGGATTTCACTAAGACCCTCAAGCTCTAACATGATAACTGGAGAGAACTGGTTACTGGAGAGAATGATGAGTCATGACTCAACACTCGGTATCTTGGCAGACCAAGCCCCCATAGTGATCCGTTCGCTTCCACGTATTCCTTTAGAAATGAAGCATTTGCGTTGCCAGGAATGATCAGCTTGTCAGACATTCCCCTTAAAGTCCCCCTGTTCTCTCCAGGGTGAGAAATTAGATTCCCTAAGAAAAGGGGACATTTTAATAGTTCAGTGTTTTTTTTAACTGTTTGAAGGACTCCTGATGAACAGCAGAGAGATTAGGTACTTTCTCTGCAGTACCTCTGTTGGCCAGGAGAGGCCCTCTTTTCTCTGACTGCACAGCTGCGTTGTACTCAAAAAGAATCAAGCTCTCATTCGAGCCATGTTTTGATGCAAATTTATAGGGAATCTGTTTGAACGCTGTAATGTTGTTACACCCCCCCCCCCCCCACCCGTTTACAATCAGCAGTACATAACCAACGGCAGTGTCGGAGCTCCGAAAAGACTCTCGCTGTCTTTCGCCTCAACTCCATTTAGCTGTATTGATTTGCAATCTTCTGCACACTTAGCTTTTTCGAGAGGATGTTCTGTTTTGCTCCATTTCCCACAGAATGACACGGAATGGAGAGAAAGCGTGTGATTCTTTCACAGTCGCTCATCCTTAATGGCTTTAAGAATGGATCGTTCTTTACCGAGCGACTGTTATTCACGATGCATTTGCAGAATGATGCGTCAGGGCAGAACGAGGTGGCACTCAGCCCTGTAAAACCTGATGTGTCAGAGTGTCCCTCTCGTGTAAACACTACCAGAAAAGCCAATGCCATTTGGACTGTGAACGGTTTGGCATGCTGGATTTGAATGAAAAGATAATTAAACCTTGACTTGTGACAAAAGCAAAACATAAAAGGAGGAGCACATTAGCTGGACATTGATTCTTTCCCGTGCAAATGCGCTGTGTTGCGAATATGTAGGGAAAAATCAATGTACACAAAAGTAAGATTGATAGTGACAGAGGATGGCAATGAGAGGTGGGCTGGGATAAACTCAGAGATAGGCTCTGTGCGGACTGGCGCGGTGCGGGCCGTACACCTGTAAGCAGGGTGTGGCAGGAGAGCGTGCGTAACCGCGGGCGCGCGGCACTACGGTGACCGGACGTGCCCTTTTTCCCCCGGGACAGCGACAGCTCCGAATTTCAACCCCTTTTCACGGGTCCCCGCGTGTTCTGAGGAAATCTCGATTTGAAATAGCGCCGTATTTCCTGGCACCCTTTCCTGACTGTAATTGTCATTATTGTAGGTTCTCGTCGCGTCGTGTACACGCGGTCCTCCCGGGAATCTGGTCCCCCTAATAAGAACACGTGTTTCCATTCATCACCACCTCCGTCCAATCAGCCCGCCACACAAACCAGCTGCAGAAGAGGAGCCAGAGAGGAGCGTTGAATTCAGCAGTGCCTGTTTCCCCATTCCCTTCATCCGGTTAGCCGTTTGCCCGGGATTTTATTACTGTGTCTCTCGCCAGATTGTGAATTGCACAATGCCTGCACCTGTGGTTGTCAAAGGTACTTTGAGATCTCCAGAGCTCTGCTGACTCATCCTTTTTCCGTTCCGACTTAGTTTCTTTTTTATCACTGCGAGGATTTTATTCTTCACTCGTGTGCTTTATTTATATGTTGCATTACAGCCTTTGAATATTTTTCCAACGCTTTAATTATATATTACTTCTTTTTGTATGCGTAGATTATTTCTGAAATAATATGATTATCATTTTTTCTTATGATTATATTATACTTTTTCATTATTATTACTGTACCATGTCCCCACACACCCAGTCTCGTCCTTTTGCTGAGGTTTTTTTTATTTCCGTACGGTAGATCTTATCTGCAGAAAGCCTGGACTAAGCCTAACTCGAGCGATTGACTGAAAACAAAGTTCCCAGAATAACTATCCCAACACGTCGGACGTCGAAATGCCTATCTGATGCCGAAAGCCGGTTGTAATTTGCACATCTCTCACAGTGCCCTGTTTTCATTTCAAATCCCCCTTTCTGATTTTCACCTCTGTGGGCTCTCAAATGAAACCTAGAGGGGGGTCAGGTCTCTGCGACTTCTCATTTCCTACGTCACGTTTTCTTTCTCTTTCTTCTTCACCGTGAGCGGCACCAGACCGGGCATGAGATTGGCTGTCACAAGCCGCCCGATTTCCATAATCTGTTTCCCTCACAAAGAGAGCGATGAAAGGCGCGGTCAAAGGCAGCCGAGCTCTCGTTTCAGTCAAAGGCTGCCTTCTCTTTTCTCGGCTCCTTCCTGTCTTGTTGTAATAAAACTCCATTTATAAGGTACCTAAAGGCTGCTTGGTAGTGTGAAATAATCGGGAATGCTAAATTATTCATCGGCATAGCTCTATTCCGGCGTTAACGGAGCACATTCTACTCATCTGTCAAGCTCAGATGGGTTTTCACCCTTTAAAAGTTTCCCATTAAGATGACTTTGAACGTTTTATTGAGTTGAGCGGTCTATCCTACGGTATGGAAAACCCGCCATTGTGCCCGAGCTGTCCCGCGCTGCATTCGACACCCGCGACTTCAAAACAGGTAGGGGTAGAGGGAGGGAGGGAGAAAGACAGGAAGATGAAGGTTTTTGGCTGTACTTCTGCCAGTTCTTTCTTTTAATACGGACGCCTGGAGGGAAACAATCTGTTTGGGCAGACTCTCGCCGACCCCGCGTCAGGTGCCATCTCTCTTAAAGAAGCACAAGGTGAAAATGGAGAAGGGCCCTGCTGGATGGGCTCCCCCGGTGGTCAGCCACGGTCAGTCCAGTCTGATTAGGACTTTTTTTAGTGAGGATTTGGAGGGGGCAGGGGTCAAAAAACAAAACAAATGGTCAAAATTCTGATCGGCGCTGTCAATCACAGAGGAGCAGCCAATGGGCACTAGAGGGAGGGAGGTTCCATGCCGTTGGCATTGCTATGTCCAAGAAACAGTTTTTGCACAACAAGGTATGTAAAGATGTAATCTAGTGTCACATCCAAATAATATTCTTATTATGCAAAGTGTGGATCAGTGCCACGGCATGCCCTCGTCTAAAAGCAGCCCTCTGTTTCGCATTCTTGACCTGAGATGAGTCTGAAAAACCAGCTCCGTGTTTGAAGTGCCCCCCCCCCCCCCCACCCCCTTATGCATACCTGGAAATATCTTGTGGACGCCTCTGAAAGGCAGAGTTAATTTGACCGGCGTACAGTTACAAATCAGTTCCAGAGTACGAAGGCTTAATGGACTGGCATTAATAATGCAGGGGACCGGTGATGGGCTCTCCAGGAGAAGCTCACGCGCGGAACATTAGCGGCTCCGTGTCCCCTGTCAGGGGTTTGGAATGAAGGGCCCTGGGTGGGATCGTGCTGGTCCGAGTTGTGCTGACTCGCTCTCCCGGCCTTAATCGGCCGGCCGAAAGATCGCTCTCCACTGACTCCTTATGTTTCTCCATCTACTGCATCTCCTCAGGCGAACGAAAACACGCGCGTACCGACGTGACCACACACACACACACACAAGAACATACCAACATGCACCCATATTCATTACATTACAGGTATTTAGCACATGCTCTTATCCAGAGTGACTTTCACAGAATTAATGTTTTTACATAGTATCCATTTCTACAGCTGGATACATACTGAAGCACCTTGTGAAGTCACCGGGTTAAGTACCTTGCTCAACAGCAGTGTCCTACCTATCGAACCTGCAACCTTTCGGTTACTGGCCCAGTTCCTTAACCATTACACTACACTGCCGGCCCAGTGTGCACATACACACAACTCTAATCTTACACACACACATGCATATAAAAAATCATGTCCACAGACTCCACACATCCACATGCATGTCCACACAGGAACACACATACACATACACACAGTCAGCAGGGCTCTGTAAAGCCGTGAGTCCCTCTCCGCACAGGTAATGCCTCGAGGCCAGGCCATGATTGGCATGTGAACTGCCCGAGGCATCATTACTGGCTCATCGCCACTAATTCTCACTTTCCCCATCGGTAATTAAAAATACTTAAGCGCTACTTAAAAATGTGGCTCTCTCCATTTTTCAGCGTTTTGTTGAGGCCTCAATATTTTAATAGTGTGCATTTACTTCATATTTAGTCGCTAAATAATCTTGTCCAGATTCATCCGCTCGTTTAAAAGACATTTTTCTAATCCGTGTGACCGTAACAGTAATATATTCCTAACAGAATATGTGCCGGGAATCCCAGGGACGGATTTTCAGACTCATTAAACTGGGGCTTTGTGGTCTTGTTGCACCGATGAAGAGAAACAGAAAAACTCTCTCGGGTTCACGGTGATGGAAATCATCCCCGGATTTGTGATTATTGACACATCGGTTACAGTGCAAATTCCAACTGGCTCAGCGTTGATTAGCACAAACGTGCGGCGAAAATCAAGTCGATCCCGAGCTCATCCGGATGGGGGAAATGCTCACTCTCCGATGATCCCCTTTGAATAGAGCTCCTCCGCGGACGCCGGAAACGGTCGCGCTTGCCCGAGGCGGCGAGGGATTGTGATGTTTTTGCGTCACCGCGATCCTCAGCTCTGCACGCCTGTACCAGGGGAGCCGGTGGCCTGTTCGGCGGCAGCCTGTTCACTTCACGGTTTCTTTCATGTCTCCGCCATTCGTAAATACATCCAAGAGTCCAGCAGACTCTGTGATCTCTTTGCTTTAAATGTACGCAACCAGGTTTACTGGTTGTAATAACAATTTCCCTTTTCGTGAAAACGTTCGCCCTGAGCCTATGTACAAATCAATACACTGCGTGCCTGATTTTCATCCTCCAATTTCCTTGCTCCTCGATCTCTTGAACACGATTTAACCACCTCCCGACGTACAGCACTGCCTTCTGAAAACCTGTAGCAATCTAGGAATGAGTGAGGGGGATACGGGAGCATGTGGTGTAAAGTGCAGAAGAAATGGTGTTGCATGCTGGGAGCTGGGGGCTGGGGGCTGGGGGCTGGGGGCTGGGAGTGGGGGGGGGGGGGGGGGGGGTAGTGTTGCTGCCTTTCGTGCATAAAATGCAGCATAGCTTTGATTTCCCTCCTGAGCTCATTGGAATCACTGCTCTGCTTTTATTGTATTTCATTTTAATTCAATCTGCGGGAGAGAGAGGGAGTGCTTCGGGAATTATGCTCCCATTAGCGTTTCTCACCAACGCGTGCAAAGGTTTATCTTTGGGAATTATTCTCTCCCACACCCCCTGCAGTGACTTGGACCTTACATTCTCATTAGCGGAGGTGGCGGGTCAAGTGGGCCGCGAGGTCACCTCTTCCCCTTGACCGCGATAACCGCCAAATTGCTCTCCTCACCTCTCACCGCACGCACGCAGTCTCTGACTGAAGTCACGTGGCGTCTTCGCGCTATTCAGAATCCAGTACGCGCCATTATTTGTGATGATAAAAACAATCTCTGCCAGTCCTCCTACTTGAGTGTGGGCAAGCCTTTTTCACAGTTTCCTTCTAGCAGCCAATCACAATATGACCTCTTTGGTCTCTCGGCAACCAGACATCTCTCTGCTGGTCTTCAGAACACAGATACCACACTAAATATGCTTCTCAGGTCCCTTAATACACAGTCATCTTGTTGCCATCCTCGGTAGCCAATTAAAATGTTCCATTGCTTTCATGGCCTCCACAGCAACCAGACAAAATGTCCAGCTCATCTCATGGCTAAGGGAGCTTCCCTGTTTAGGAATAACAAAACGTAGTTGTAGGGCAGCATACAGACTGGAGTAAAGAATTACATGTCACAGTTACAGTAAAACTGACAGATAACAGAACCAGTGTATTAACACTTACAGGAGTGTGGAGTTTTAACCGGTATGTCCTGGTTGATTTTTCTGCCTGTGCGTGCGTGCGTGCGTGCGTGCGTGCGTGCGTGCGTGCGTGCGTGCATATAGGCTTTCAGTATTTAGCTCTGGCAGATTGTCATTTCTGCTGGTTTTTATTCTTACCCGGCCGGATCAAAGTGGGCAGAAAGAGGTGGAACGAGAGGAGGGGGGGTGAGAGAAAGATGGCATGTGCTCGAGGGGCATGAGGAATGTGTGCTTCGGATGGAAAATCTGGGAGGAGAACCATCTTCGGTTTTCCCATATAGAAGAGCGCAGCAGGGCACTTGTGGGAGAGAGCGCAGGCATGCAGAGGGAGTGTTTTTCATAGGAACTCAAAGAGAGTGACCTACCCCTGTCCAACTTTCCCTTGTCTAACATCGCTGCGCAGATGAGCCGCCATATATATGCAGCGAGGATTAAGAACAGAGGATGTCGAGTTAATTAAAGCCTTATTTCCTTTTTAAACATTAACTGAATCTTTTCTCCACTCTCCCCAACTTGGACTGTCCAGCCATAACAGTAGACCCCTCTCATCCCTGCAGCTTGGCGTTTCACCATGATCCATCGATTTGTGAGGGCACCGCACACACACACGCACACGCACGCACGCACGCACACACGCACGCACACACACACACACACACACACACACACGTTTTCCTGCTGCTGCCACTTCTATTCCACTCTGCAATCCATCAGCTGAGCTGCGCAGTAGCCGTGCTGGAGGACTGTGTAAATGGCCTAGCTGATGCAGGTGGATGACTGACCGGAGGAGTTTCTATTTCTGTCCCACCCTGCCGACCCTTCCTCCCTCCCCAGACGACGCCGCGGCCGAATACGCATCGCCCTGAGGAATCCCCGGCCCCGCCCCGGTCCTCGTCTGCTGCCTCAGCTGGACAGGCCATCTGGGATCCGCCGCCACCACGCCTCCGCCCGTAACCCCCTTTTTCTCCGCGACGGACGCGGGCCCAAAACGTCTCGAGCGTTCCCCGCGCCCGTGCGAGGTCCCATTCGTTCTCGCGTCTTAGTTCTTGGCTCTGAAGGTCAGCCTCACGCTGTCCACGACACGGAAAACTGATTAAAAAAGACGCCTGCGAAGCCTAAAAGGCGGAGAGGCGCTGTTCATTAGCGGGTGCCGTACGAGCCCGTCCCTCTGTCCCCAGCTGGGTCCGCCCCCCTGTCATGCCAACATTGATATCTCAAGTGGATTTCTCATTAGCGGTGGAGCGGCATATTTTCTATGAATGCAGTCCTGGTTATTATTATTCAGTGACTAAGCCCTTCGCAGTATCGCGGGTGGGGGGGTACGTATTGTGTATTTTGAGTATGACTGAAAGCGACACACTACTTAGGCTTTAACATGACAAAGCCCTTTAAGGGGAAAGGCAGGCCTGCACTGGCTTTTCAGATAATGTGTATTGTTCTTAATTGCTTATTATATAGTTTATCTGCCAGAAGTATAAACATCTGTTTGTAAGGACATGAAAGATGTGCAGGTATGGCAGTGTGTGTGACAGTGTTGGGGAGGGGAGGGGGGAGGTAGGGACTTTTTGGTGTAGCATCTAAGGTAAGAGGAGCTGAAGAATAATTGTGGATAATTGTGTGGTGTAACAGCAAAAGGTGCAATGGCCAAATTGCTGCGATTGATTATTAGCTTGGCAGACACAGTTATCTGGGGGATCTTACAGTGCTAAAGCGTGTTTGCACTCCATGTTACATTATTATAATTCTATTAGACAATTAGATTTTTCGCGAAGACAATACATTGCAGTGGCGTGCTGTGCAATACTTGGAGTGAACAGTGAGAGAGAGAGGGAGAGAGAGAGACTATGCATAAGAGAGTGAGTGTACATGTAAGGGATTGCCATGGAAACATTATCGTTCCAATACAAATAAACCATTTTCCCTATTAAAACAATATGCACACTATATGCATATCTACCTCATATATAATTATAACAACCAACATAAAAGCTGTCATTATTAGCACAGTGCAGCCAGTGGTAATTAAGCCTACCTGAGTACGCTTACGCTATGAAATGGAATTCAGAAAATACAGCAGAGATACCTTTTGAAAAAGAGTATGACAAGAATGACAAATAGCTCTCGGCAGGCCAGTGTAACAGGTCTGTTAGATCCGCAGGTGGAATCGGGTTTTACAGAGCATTACAGTTACTGAGAAACATTTCCCTTCCAGCAAGTTGTTTTTCTCTCTTTTTGATAAATATTCTCCTTGCAACTAGACCTTCTCTAGACCAGGGTGTCCTCATCCTTTTGGACCTCAAGTCCCACTTAGATTTATATTGCGTATATCAAAAAGGTCAGGGTACTCCATATGGAATAATTGAAGGAAAAATAAAAAAATAATTGTGCTTTTTATATAGTTGTCTGCTGAAATGATTCAATAAAATAGACTGCTACTCACGGTAAATGGGATACCTAGATTATTTAGATTATATTTAGATTTCGGCAATCAAGCTGGAGTGGGATGGGCGAGAGGCTAAGTCATAGGGTGTCACTTAAATTTACTTCCAGCTGAGTCTTTGGCTTTGTGATGGTCACAATTGAAAATCCGGACTCCTGCAAGTATGTTGTAGTGAAAGACAACAGAAACCTGACTGACTGTTGTGATAGAGTAGAATCAACTCATGAGAATGTCATGTTTCATGAGTTAACGTTCCAGGCTGCTGTCAGCACATAGTTACATCAGTTGGACTTCTTCAGCCACAGTTCTTCTGAGATTGGGTCCTAAATCCAAAGATTGCCATCGCGGGGTCGTCCAGGAAGTAGCCCGAGAATTTATTTGACAGCTGAGTCAAATGCTCAAACACAACTTTGGAGAGAATCTTCCAAAATATCACTCCAGAATGGGAACGTTTCCATTCATCCCACTTACACGTGTGCCAAGGTATTAAATCCTTGCAGAGGTAACCCTTCAGTTATGCCACAAACCAAAGTCATGCCGCTTTTTCTTCCTTGGATGGAAGGATTCAGCTTGTTCAGCAGATCCAATATATCTCATAAGTAGGACAGCTTGGCACAAACCATCGCCATCAAGATAATGCTGTGCCAGAGGAGATTTCTTCTCATCACGGAAGGAATGCATTTCCTTCTTCAGTTTGAACAGGTGATTGAGCACCTTCCCTAACAATATTTATATTACAGTTGATTAAGACAGAGAGCAGGGCTCAGGTCTAGTTGCATGCCAAACAGTTTTGTGGAAACAGATTTGGGAATTGACATTGCGGTTGCAATCTGGAATGGTTGACCTATTTTTCCCTTATGGGTTCATGACATGTTTTGGCTAGGGTTAGCAAAGATGTTTGGCCAATAGTTTAAGTTTGTTTGCCAGCTAGCTAGCTAGCTAGCTAGCTACTTAGTTTGTAAACAAGTCACTGTTCATTCAGTTGTTTCAAGAGTGCTCCTCACTTGTGCAGCTGTTTCATAATATGCATGTGTTTTACGATCAAATGCTGTGATCCGTGTTGTTATAGCAAAGAATGTAACTGGAAAAAAAAAAACTTGTTCTTCTGAAAGCAAAACAACTATTCTTATTTTTGCCTATGCTCAATGTTGACACCAAGCTGGCATCTAAGTGGGTGTGCCTCTTTGCCTGTGGTTGTGTACGTGTTTACGTACCCCGTTTGTGCTAATGTGTGTGCCTCTTGGTTGGTCATGGTGGCCAATGTGTGTCATCGTCCACTGATAATGGACATCTGGACATCTGTTGTGGACAGATCTGTGACCAAGAGTGGCACTACTATGTGATCAACGTGGAGTTTCCCCTGGTAACGCTCTACGTGGACGGCGTGACCTACGAACCCTACCTGGTAACAGACGACTGGCCCATCCACCCCTCCAAGATCGATGTCCAGCTGACAGTAGGAGCCTGCTGGCAAGGTTCGTGTTGGAAATAGGGGGCTGTGTTTGAGGCCATTGTTCCTAAAGTAAGAAACTCAAGTAAAGAAAATATTTTGAATGGGCTTATTGTTAGAGTACATAATTGGCAAATAGGGATACACCTTTAAAAAGCAATTCATGTCACTGATGTAAAAACAGGACCATGCTTGCATGCTGTTTACTTAGAGCGTGATTGTTTTTTTACCACAAGCTAAAATTATTAATTTTAATAATCATTCATTCAAAGAAGCCTCAACTTAAAGTAAAAAAGTATAAATGTTTTAAAGTGAAGTTTAAAATTGGTCTATCAATTTCAGCTTGTCAAAAACGACGCTCATCTCATGACTAAGAGACCTCATCTGAACAAAGAAAAAACTGCGTCAGGCCGCTTTTATGATCTTAATAATTACGGGAAACGGGCTGGCTACCGGAACAACAGATGATACATCTCAATAGCCTGGGCCCGCTGTGGAGGCTCTGAAGTTCATACGGTTCAGTCGTCATTTGTATTCCTTTTCATTAGCCATTTTTCTGTTCTATCATTACTTGACACTGCGCCTGAGTAAGATTGCCCGAATAGAAGATTATAAGGGCTGAATAAAAGGAAAGTTCACTGGCTGCAGAACTGCGTGCGTCCCTTTGAAACTAGGCTAAGCTCCACTGAGCTGACACGGATATCTTTCCAGGCTGTTAGCGAAGCAGATTGTCTTTCGGTGCACTATTTTTCCGAGTCGTAATCAAGCGCATAATAGCGAGTGACAGTGGGATTCGAACCCCGTTTCCGTTATTGCAGAGATGAGATACTGCCCTAATAATAATTTGCCCGTTGCGTCATCTCGGCCAGCGGCTAATTGGTGATTTGATTTTGCGTTTAGAGCGGAGAGCGTAGGAGCGGAACAGGAGTGGGCAGGTTGGGGGGGGGCAGCGGGGTGTCAAAGGCCCATAAGAGGAAACGAGATTCCGTATGAGCAGGTTCTCCTTTACTAAAACCAGCACAGATATCGTTTAGATAAATTCGGTCCAACTACATTTCCCTGACAGGGAATGTCGGCTTAGAGAACTTCAAAATCACAAAACCACCGACTCCATTCCCCCCAGAAATATGGCAAACTCCACAATGAGGCAAATTAGGAGGTAACGTTACTTTGTTGAACTTACTTAATGCAACAAAATGCATTTTAAGAAACATGTCCAATATCCCTGCCAGAGAAACTTAGTTAGGCCTGGCAGGGTAATTGTTTTGATTCCGCTTTTCAGCTATAATTAACATCACAGTATTCCAAAATTAAATTCACAACACCTGTCAGGGGAGAAACTCACTGGAAATCAAGCTGGGCTGGAGCCAAAAGACAAAGTTTTCAACGCGTTCCCGCGTTAACAGCTGCAGGAATCATTAAAAACTTTCAGAACGATCCAGGACGCCGTCTTGAATCGCTGAACACCGACCAATGAACCAATGAACAGCGAAGTGCAATATGTTCACATACATGCGTGAAACCGTTACATTCTGAGAACAACACCATGCAGAAGCAAGTTGTGGTTCATGAGCTGGAACTGGATGAGACGAAAATATTACCCTTAAACCGGTCATGGCTCTTAGCCCTATTTAAATTTATTTTGCTTACAATGACTTACAATGAAGCGATTAATTACCTGAATTATACTGATGGGTAGCTAAACAGCTCATTCTCTTAGTTTGTTTTATGGTAGCGTTGTTTTACGTATGTCACAGACTGTGCAGCGTCTTTCCACATCCACAAATTAGATTGTGGGTTCTTTTCTTTTTAATTCTCGAAAACTTGTTCAGATTATAAAGTGGTCCCATAAACTTGTGAGTATTTCCCCCAAAATATAAAAAAATCAGTTGACTCCCATGCAAATGATCAGAATTTTCCCTTGATACCAGTTTTTTTAAAGCTCCCATCATAAAACCCTCAGCATGACTGTTTAAGTGGAATGAACAGGCACCTGCCTGTAAAAATGACTACAAACCATAGCACAGTTTATACTATACACTTAAGCATAAAGTTCTTAATGTCAGCATAAGAAAATCAGAACACACACTTAATTACATATAATATAAAGTGAGTTGAAAGAAAAATATAAAAGTGCACTGATGAGTGAGAAATATATAAAATAATATCATAAAATCATACTAAAACCCACAAAGACAGACTAACCATTGCACTGTAAAGATAAAGCAAAGAAAAAAAATATCTCACATCTGAACTGTCAAGAACTCCCTCCCCTTCACTCCAAACCCCTAAACCCCTAAACCATCTCTTGACTCCTCTCTCAGGAGGTGAAGTCTCCACTCCACGGTTCACCCAGTATTTCAGAGGGAGTCTCTCAGGACTGACCATCCGCCCAGGAAAGATCGAGACCCAGAAGGTCATCTCCTGTCTGCAGGCCTGCAAGGAGGGTCTGGACATTAACTCTCTGGAGAGCCTGGGTAGAGGCATCAAGGTGACAGCTCTCTCTTTCTATCTATCTCTCTCTCTCTCTCTCTCTCTCTCACTCACTCACACAGACACACACACACACACACATACCAACAAACACACACATATGCATTCTGTCATACACAAGCCCGCCCACACACATTAACATATACAAGCACAGACACACACATACTGTACACAAATACATTACGTGCATTCACTCACATGCATAAAGAAAGGTACACACACGCACACACACACACACACACTCACACACAATACACACAAAATCACAGATACACACACAGACAGGAGTAGTATGGTTAAATAACTAGAAGGAAAAACACTGTACAGGCTTATTATAGGGGTGCATAAATCAGTTGTCCTTCACTACAGCATACCTCTTTATGTGTGCATTTATTCATTTATAACTACTTCACTTTCCTTTGATTTACTGGTGGTTTAAACATTTTTGATGGTATTATCCAGCAGCTTCAATATCACACAAACCATGTTGCAGTTCCCAGGAGCTAAGTGTCAAGCAGAATTCCCCTCCACCTGAACCGAATCCCGATTAGATTTTCTTACTTGTTATTTCTTTGCAGAGCAATATTGTAAAATCCAGTATTTGCTGAACTAACCTCAGCTATCTTTTAGCATCCGGTAGCAGTATAAGTACAGAGTGAATCTGATAATCTATTAGGACAGCGTGAGGGGTTAGGAAACCGCACACTGTGCTGTAATCCTCTTCTCCGTAACACTGCCACTTCGTAGTGCATAGTGCCGTTTTCACACGGGAACGCACAGTAATTACTGACGAATATCCAAACCCTGGGGGGTGGAGTCAACGGATAGGAATAAATATATCCCAGAATACATTTCAGCGAGCTGAAAATGCATACGGATTACCTGCCCCGTGTAAAAGTAGTAATCTCATCTGCGTGGGTGTAGAATACTTAGATATCGTAACCGACTGGTTGCCGAGTGCATGATAAACAGGGAGGAATGAAAAAATGAATGATTGGTTTATCCATTTCCCTCCCACTATAGGCCTTCGACTGATATAAAACAGCCAGGCCAATTTTGCAGACTCCGGGGCTGTGTTCCTCAGTCAGTAATGGCAAAGTGCACTTTCTTTACAAATGGAGTGATTAAATCTTGTCAGTTTTCAAGGCAAAAGGAGAGAGAGTGAGAAAATCAGATGAAGGGAGAGAGAGAGGGAGGGGGGGGGGGGCAGGGAGAAGTGGAAAAACAAAGGCACGGCTCGTTTCACCTTTCGACGGGAAAAAAAATAAATTCAATTTTCTATGTCTGCTTTGCTCTGTGCCCCCTGGCCCACGGTGCTCTGAGGGGGGGCTTAAGACCCGCAGAGAAACATCTTCTCGCCGTTTAAAGTGCTTGATTAGTGTGCTGGCCTCGTTTCTCAGTGACCCCGCGATGGCTCCGGCCGGGCGGCTGTTTGCGTGCTCTCCGGGGAAACGAGGACCCAGGGTCGGCCGAGCTCGGCTCTGCCGAGGTCCACTCGAGCAGATGATGGAAGGCCACACGGAGCACTCGTGCGATAGGGCGCGTGGCTCATATAATCTCCGTTAGAGTTGAATCGAAGCAAAGTTCTGTCAGGAAACTCTTGCCGCAGTCGACCGAACGTGTGGTTGTTTGGCCTCGGCGAACGCATGTCCTCGTACTCGACCGATCACGTGCGCGCGTCGCTAGTGGAGCGCCCCTTTTTAAAAGCGAGAGTCGGACCTCTCCTTCGCCCCGTATAGCCTGCCCTGCTGCTGCCACTGCTTTTAAAAAACTGCTGCTCGCCCTCCACCACCCCAGCTTCCATTTTGGTATATGCCCTGTTTAGTAGGGGAGATGTGTCGTGCTCCCTCTTTGATAGGTAGTGCATGCTAGTTTGTGCACTAGAAGTACCTAGAGCAGATACATTCAGTGCCAAACCAAAATAATTGTATATTCATTATACCTGAAAATGAATATATTCAATACGTGAGTTGTCCTGACAGAAAATGCTAACCATGTTGTGTGCTCTTTGTCCAGTTCCACTTCAACCCAGCCCAGTCCATCCTGGTCATGGAAGGCGACGACCTGGACAGCATCAACACGGCCCTGTCCAAGGTGTCCTACATCAACTCCCGGCAGTTCCCCACGCCGGGGATCCGTCGGCTCCGCATCACCGCCTCCGTCCAGTGAGCCCCGCGCCGCGCCGACCGCACTCTCGCACGTCCGCTTCCCTCGCACTTCCCAGGCACCAGAGACGACGCTTAAGAAAAGACACATAGCGTCGTTTCGCTGTCGCCTTATAGGGAAGGAGGGAAATTCGTTTTAACGCCGCCCGTGTGCAAGATTTACCTGCGCAGCTGCCGTTGTAACACCAGTATGCTCGTTGCGTGTCAGCGAGGTGATAACGGAAGGTGTTGTCAGTGGGGGCTCGTAAGCGTGAAACAGGAAACGTGGCGGTCTCACCTTTGAAGCGATCATTCATTTTCCGAGGCGGGGGTGGGGGGGGGTTTCTATACTGTTTCGGTTTCAGTATACATTTTCCATTGGTCCAAACTGATTTTGTGGGCGATGAAGGATATTTTTCATATTTACAGATGGTTCTGATGACCTGCCATTGTAAAGTGGATAGGTCATTAGAAACTTCTAATTATCCCATTATTTGTGTTATATGTAAAATTATGTCAGGTTATATGCAAAGAGGTGATATACCTTAGCTGCAGGCAAACAGTGTATTTCCCTTACAGGACATTTTATAGTTGAGAGAAATGAGTAGTTTGAGATTTTGATTGGTTGTAATAAGAAGTATTTTATAGAGTATTGCAAAAATGCCTTGTAAATTGGTTTCAATTTTAGCGTAGGCTTGCAGTCAAGGTGTAAGTAATTACAGAAGATTACAGAAGATGGTTTTCCTTGTATAGTTTACACAAGCCTTGGAAACACTCGGAAATCTGACATCAGCAATCTGCGATAACACTTCAAAAAATACGAGCTTAGAATTTCAGGGTTCTATCGACAAAAATATTGTTTATGAACATGGGGAATACTCTTTGTTGCAATTTTTGCAAAAACAACAGATTCAAAACCTGGAATGACTGTCTTAAACATTCAAACAAACACACAGTAGACACAGGACAGTAAAAAGCTAGTATATGGGACTTCTACGGGAACTTTAATGCTTTATTTTATATCTCAAAACCATACCGACAGAACCTTATATTACTAAGCAAGCTCTCAATCCATTAATTAAGTCTCACGGTCTCCCTTTAATGAGAGCAATTGCAATGACCCTAAAAGAACACTCATATAACTGTCAGTCATTTACTTCGTGTGTCTCTCGTTTTCCCACTGTGGGAAACTTCAATAAAGTTAGGCAGCATTCTGTGCACATTAGTGTTCATTTGGACCCTAAGAGATGAGGGTTAAATTGGAGGAGTCTGCCAGATTTGCTCATAAAACACACAGAGCAAACATGGCTAAGCTGAGTCCAATAGTTACCTTCAGGAAGAGATTCTCCCACCTGTGGGGCCAGGCACTCAAATCTTCCCTGTGAAAAGCAATGGAGAGCACGAGCCAAATCGGAGCAGACGTCTCTAATTTACACTGAACCAGAGAGCTATTACGCCCATTTTTAGGAGAGTCCAATCTCCAGATGACTTACCTACGGAATGATCGTACCTACAGAATGAAAATCAGGCTGAGGGTCGCTCGTCTTTCACGAGTTAGGTTGCGCTCATCCTGTGAAGGCTAGGCTACATGCTCAGTCAACCTACCCTGTGTAAATAAAACATATTTTAAGGTACCGCTCCGGTGGTCGGACACATTCCCAAAGTCTGGTGTGGTGTCTGGACCGGGCCACGGCGCGATCGCTGAGGGAAGCAGTGTTTCAGTCAGTGGGACTGTCCACATCACGCGCTGATGACTTTCTTTGGTCCATCTGTGATAGCGATTTGCCTGCAAATACAAATGGACCTTCAAGTAGATTTTGTCGCTCACCTTGGTAGCTGAATCAAGCATTTATTTTTTTCCCAGCGATACAGGGTTGAAAGAAAGCGCAGTACACGTAACAGAATTATTTGCAATCTATCTCAGAGAGGGTTCTTAGAATTAGTAGACGCCCGGCTTGCATTTGTAAACCTGATCACAACCAATGGCTTGATGTCGCTTCTTTGACTGGGAACGCCGGCAGGAAACATAGAGCACCGCAGCCAGAAATGAATCCGTAAAGAAGCCGCGGCGACGAGAGCCATCAAAACTGTGGAAAACACCGCGAAATTAGTAAACCGTCAAACATTCTGTCGCATTAGTATTTCTTGAAATAATCACACTTTCACTTCGGCATAAACGGGTAACTAGCTCTGAATCAGAAAGGGGAGAACATTTGCTGTTTTGACAGGCCTCCTAAGACGTAATTACAAATGACAGCAAATGGAGGAACGCTGTAACTCTGATGAGCCATTTCTTCACTTCATTTTTCTCTTTAATCAAGCTGGAAGGAGTCCAACCGTGGAGCCGGAGCTCGGCTCCGTAAATGGGCTCTTATTCCTGCCTCACTGCCTAAAGCTCTCCACTGCACCACCTGTTTTTTTTTTCTTTTTAAATGCTCTTCTTAATTGAGATATTTCTTAAAATAAGAGCGTAAACACCCGGCCGAAGATGGGATTCGAGCGAGAAAGCTTTTAGTAAGTTAGCGAGGCATTACTGAGAAAAGTAAATATCTGGAGGTGGGTAGTCTGTCGAGGTTTATGCTGTTCCTGTCCACCGTCATGCATCTTCATCAGGGTGTTTAGAGCAGAGGAGTGAGAATTACAGTACTCAGTTAATGGAGCTCCTGAGTGATTTGGAGGCACAAGCGTCTAATCAAAAGTAATCACGCACCAGTAAAGAGTGCACAGGCCTCCCATTCAACAAGCAGTATGGGATTACTGTTTAAATAAAATAATGCAGTATCTCTCTCTTTCTCTCTTTCTTTCTTTATTTCTCTCTTTCTCTCTCAGGTGTTTTGGGGAGGACACGTGCATCTCGATTCCGGACGTGGAGGCCGTGGTGATGGTGCTGCCTCCCAGCGAGCCGCGGATAACCATCGCCGGGGCGGAGCGTCTGACCCGGCCCGCCTCCGACCTGCGCGGCCCGCCGGGCGTGGCGCTCTTCCAGGACCTGCGCATCGTCAGCACGGTCAGCAAGAGCGACGCGGCCACACACAGCGCCGGTAAGGCATGCCACAGCACGGCTCGCGGCTGGAGAAAGACTCTCCAGACCAACCAGATGGTCAGCTCCCGCGCTCCTTCTGTCCTCTCAGCTTCAGGAGATTCCAGATGGTAACAGGAGTTTCTGGTGCTATATGAATATTCATGAAAAGGAGTACCCAAAAAAAAACATACCTTGCTTCAAGTGTTGTCCTTGATCACACCCCTTATGAATATTCATATTTCATATGATGCATCAAATCGGATTGTATTGGCTTCAGTGGCAGATACAGAACATTCAGGGTTTATGGAACTGAATATCTGGTGCTTGTACAGAATCTGTGGTAGCACTGATCAGATGTCAGAGACTTTCACAATGCACAATGGACACCAGTCATTGTGAACAAAAACCTGGAGCGTTGGGGGAATGTACCATCAATATTAATGAAAGGCCATTGGCCGAGTGAGTTCATGGTCCAACCAAACATTTTCATGGGGTTTATCTTTTTCCCAGAAAACTACAAAGAAACTATTTCAAGCTCAAACCGGAATTAAGCGAGTGATAATTGTTCGCAGAAATATCCCTCGTTTTTCAGAGAGCAACTCTGGGTGCCTTTGAAAGTCCTGTAATCAATCACGAGTTTGTCTCTGGTCATTCTTGAGGGGAGGATGGATAGTCTGCGGCTCTGTGAACAAAGCCCTTGATTGATAAGGCCTGGACTCTTGTGCTGAGTAAGCCTTCTGTCGGCCAGACAAATGGCTCGGTGTGATCTCAATTAGGAGCGCAGAAATGCTCGCCACAGTGCGTCTCAGTTGGGTGGACGCAGTGCATCTGATTGACAGATTCACTTATTTTGCCGACGCCCGAGCATGTCACAGCCTTGCCGGCTGAGACTGTCGGGTCACAGAGGTCTGGTGTGTGTGTGTGTGTGTGTGTGTGTGTATTACTGGTATTATTGATTCATGCTTATTACATGTATCCTTTCTGTCTCGTTTGGAATTTGGCGTGAAAGCACTCAGCCCAAATCACGTTGTGTGAGAGTTCATCAGAACATCCGGTTTGTGGTTGGACCATACTAAATTCACAGGGTCCCTGAAGATAAAAGCTAATTGGCTCGATTCACTCACCCTTTCTGTGATGGCGGTACCTTCATACCCAGCTGTGTATGTGCTTGCATGCAGCTCACAGACCGGGAGTCGTCGAGATCCTCCACAACCTCGATTACTGTGATGTTCTGGTGATCGGAGAGGAGCTGGACCCAGAGCAGGAAAGTCTGGAGATACTCCGCTCAGCCCTCCAGGGGAAGCATCTAGACGCCACCAACTCCACCTCTGGCATCTCCATCTACGGTAGGCATTACAGGCAATGTCAACATAAGCTCCAATGTCTGCAACTTCACCCACAGTAATTAATTTAAGATATTGTCCACCACTTGCAACTCCATCTAGGTAAACATTGCTGTACTTAAGAGTCAGAAATGATCAATTGTCAATTTACTGCAAGGCTGCCAAATGCTACTTGTCTGCATCACTTAATTTTAGCTACATATAAATGAATAAGATATGTTTGAAGTAGCAGTTTGGAAGTAGAGCCTATACTTCTGCCAGACGTGCCGTGGCGTCTTTGCTGCGGGGCTTGTACAGATGAACAGGCTCCCTCGTCTTGTCACAGGTGTGGACTCCATGTCACATTACGAGGAGGCCATCCAGCAAGTGAGGTACCGCAACTGGCACCCGGCGGGCCTGAGGGAGCGGAGGTTCTGTGTCACCTGCTCGGAGCTCAACGGGCGCTACACCAGCAACGAGTTCAACGTGGAGGTCAGAGCTCTGCATTTCTTCATGTTCTCCAGGCTTCAACATGAAGGTTTTTTCATACTTGTCCAGTCTGGCGAGTCGGTCAGAAAAGCGCTCGCCTGAAAAAAATTGCTTGCCCGATATGGCAGTTTACCAGCGACATTAAGTGCATGCTTGAAATGCTATTATTAGTTCAGGACAACACTGAGATTTGAACTAAAATTTTAATTAGCCCTGAATCGTTAGCCAAACAGTTTTACTTGTTTCACACGTGGTTGCTCGGGGCAAGCCTTATTGTTAATCCCTGTTCTCTGTGACTTTTTGCTTGATACGCTGCCTACTGAATGTACTCCAAATTATAATGCAATCTGGCTCAATGCCTGGAGCATGCTCTGCAAGCAATAAACCCGGGTGAAATTTGTGGTTATGTGTACAGGAAGGACCAAACCAAAGGCTTATCATACCGCCTCACAGACCAATTCTGTGGTCAGTCTTGGTGAGCTTGACATGTCTTTTTTTTTTACCTTGCCACCCAGGTCAGCGTGCTCCACAGGTCAGAGGTCGTGGAGCATGTCAATCACATGGCCGCCCAGTCGGAGTACATGCGGGCGGTACATCATCCAGTCATGGTGCACAGTCTTAACTCTGTTCACGGCTCAGGTAAGGACCCCCGTCTGAACAGTGGCAGATTGAAAATAACCCTTTAATAATCCATGATGTCACGACTACTTTGGCTCGATTAATTATTCATGCCACTTACATTTTAACGGGCAGCTGTAATTGCATCCTGCAGGAGCAGGTTAAAAAGACCATTTTCATGTAAAAGGGGACTGGTATGAAGGACGGTGGGGGAAAAAAATTGCAGGCATGATTGAAATAAGAAAACAAATGCATGGATCACTGAGTAAAAACATGGCCCCAATCTCACTCTGCCCCCTACTGGAGGGAACTCGCTTCCCAGCCTCACTGAGACCGTGGATATTTAGATACCAAGAGGCTTTTCGTGGTACCTATAATTTTAATTATGACAGATGAATGTGAAACAATTACATGCTGGATATTACACAGGGTCGGGGCGGGGTGACTGCCAGGGGAGGGATGGGTGATGATTGCTGTTGTATTACGTACTGCTGTTGTGTTATGTTTTGATGTTTGAAAACATGAATTAATTAAAATATAAAGTCAATCACAAAAAAGAGGCCAAGAGGCACCATTCCGGCATTCCGGCAATTCTTTGGTGCACTCGCTTGATAATGTATGGTCGCCATCTAGTGGTCATGTAAAGATACTGTCTGAAATCTATTTCAGAGAATTAACCGGAATGAACACAATTGTGAAAACCGCATCTGTTTTAAACCTCTCTCCCAACTTTCCCCACATAAAAGGCACACCCCCTGGAGCCACCGCGGTGATCGTGATCTGCATCGCCGCCCTGGTGGCCATCGTTGTCCTGGGCATTTATCACATACACGCAGCCCACCAGCTTGGCTCTAAGAGCGAGGAGGGTGGCAACAAGGACAGGGACGTTGACTGGGATGAGTCAGCGCTCACCATCACCGTCAACCCCATGGAGGTGAGCCCTCGGACAAGGATAGAGCAACTGCTCAGTCTGTCAAGAACAGCTTGCGTTTTGGCCCGCGTGTTTCCGGTAAACCTCCGGCAAGTTCCGTCTTCTCTTGCAACCGCTGGATTGGTTGCTCCCCCACCCCCATCTGGCGTGGAGCATCATTAAACGAACAGACCTCAGGTTGCATTGTGTGTACGCACATTTGCAGTTCAACAGCTTTTATGAGCATGCCATATGCAAATTTGTTTCAAGTCTACTGACCCCTTAAGAGAGAGAGAGACAGAGAGAGACAGAGAGAGAGAGAGAGAGAGAGAGAGAGAGAGAGAGAGAGAGAGAGAGAGAGAGAGAGAGAGAGAGAGTGACAGATGAGTAATGTCACACCCCTTTCTGTGCCCCAGAACGTTGAAGAGCCAAAGGCTGCGGACGAGGAAGCCTGCGAAGAAGAAGAGGAAGAAGAAGAGGATGAGGAGGAAGAAGAGGATGATGGACTGGAGGATGACGTCACTAGCATGGAGTCCGAAGATAGTGATGAAGAGGAGGCAGCAGGCCACAGGGGGACGAAGGAAGGCAAGAGCAAGGGCAGGCTGGAGTGGAACACTACCTTATCTTAGACTAGCACACACACACACGCACACACACACACACACACACACACACACACAGCATAAACACGCAAACACACACTGATGCACACACAACATCTATGCCGTTCAAAAAAAAAAGAATACATTTCAGATGATGAATTCATTTGACCGATTAAAATTTTTGCAACCAACCCGTTTGCAAAGCAATGTCTCCCTCTGTTGATTGATATTATGTACTGCACCATAAAGCCACAGTGGCCGATTGTAGATTGACATTGTGTAATTTCTTTTGTTTCCGTTCGGGGTCAAAGGCCACTAGAGCTCTGGCACTTAAGAGCTGACACTTCTCTGAATGCTCTCAAGCAAGTTACAAAAAGCTATTTTGCGTGACACATACAACATTTAAAAAATCCTTTTATCTTTATACACTGGACATAGTCACCTACCTTTGGTTTCATACAATATAAAAAAAATGTAAAAACTAATCTTTGACATGAACATTATTGCATTTATTTTCAGTATTTTAATATCCTAAAGCAGTTTTTTTTAGATGGTATATATTTTAACGATTATACTTATTTTAAATTTACAATAAGAATAGGGGTTTAGAAGATATGACTCGTCACTAATCTTGGTTTATTCATTTCCAGTTATTGTTTATTACCGTGTCTCACATTTTTGTGCTTTTATTTGTCAGAGATTTCATCTCTTTCATCCTCTTCTCTTGGATACACGGTGATGGCTGAGAGGAGCTATGTCTTTTTGTACACCGTTCTGTACATTAAATGGTTCAAGTAGGTTAACCGAAGCACTTCACCCCAGCTTCTCTCGTTCGTGTGCATTCATACAGTAATCGCTCGTTCATTGTGATCGCCCCGACCTTTTTCTGCATTCGCCGCTGACTCCTCCAGGGAGAGGCTAAGGCTCTTGCGACCACTTTTAAAACACATCAGCTTCCGGTTGAATTCTTCTTCGTACGGCTTCGCCCGCACTCAACACTGCCTCAGACGAAGATTGACTTTGGTCAGAGTAGCAAACACCTTTTTTAGCGGTGTTGGCTTGCCTTCATTTTTAGTTCTGTCCATGTTAACTGCATCTGTACAATATGTTGTAGAGCCGCTTATGGAAATGTAATATACTGCAGTATATTTTAAATATATTGTGAAGATAATTTAGATATATTTACAACATACTGCAGTATATTCTTTTTCCATAAGGGGCCCAGCCCTGCTCCAGTTCCACAGCACCAAGCAGCACAAACATGCAATGTCAATCAAATAACACCCCATCATGCATTGCAAAACTTGCAGTAAATATGCAAATGAGGGAGCAATGTAAGGGTACAGTTTGTAGTTAAACCTCAGTAGAAGAGTGTTGTTTGTTTGACATGGTGAGGGATTGTGGATCTTATTAACACCCGTCTGTTGATAATAAGATGGGTCAATCTCACAACTGTATACTTTTTTCCACCACCATTTCCTGAGGCAAACACAGTACTACAGAAGAACACAGCTGTTATATTAAAAAGGGCAATTGAGTGTATAAATTTAGAGCCTTGGTGAATGCAGTTATAAAAAAAAAAAAAGAAGTGTTTAATCACAAAGCTATAAGCGATTTCAGAGCCTTCAACTGACACTTTGACTGTTCTCCATGAGGCAGCATGTCGATTCATGTTTTACTAACAAAGTGCTTAGTTGTTATTCCTTTGTCTCTTGCCAACTAAGCTGCTAATTTACACTGTCACTAAACTGACCAGTCTGCTACAAATTAAGGTAGCGCAAAACTATTTGCAAACTATTATTTAAGCGCCACATCACCCTGTTCCATTGAGTGTGGCCTGTTGTAGTTTAACCCTTATCGAACTACATTACCATGCAGCATCTGGTGCATATGTGTTTAAAGAGCAGACAGGACCCCGCCTCCTCACCCCCATCAGGGAGAATGTGAGCAGTGTCGTAGGTGGATCTTTCTTTCTGCACTTTATTCTCACCCATGGTTTTCCTGAAGAGCTCCATTTTGAATTTGTGTATTGGTTACATGTAAAGTCCGTAGCAGTGATTAGGAGTTCTTCCTCGGCATCAACTTTATAAAGCCTGTGCTTGTGATGTCATCAATGTGCGACCCCCTTCCCCCCAATCTCCACCCCGTGTTACTGCCTGTTTCGTCAGACCATGTTTTGCTAGTCTCCATGACACCAACGAAGATTAAAGAGCCATTCGAAAAATATCTAGCCTGTAAAAATGTGTAAAACTATTTTATAAGTTTTTCTTTGAGTTTTTCCTTGTTCTTTCCTTTCCTTGATGGTGACTGCAGCACTTTCTGTATGTCAGCCAATAAAGACTTGTTTTAGAATCCAGCCGTGGTCATTCTTTACTATGACTGAGGAGTCAGATGGAAATTGAAACGCATTCAATGTCCATCTGAGAATAGGGGGGCACCGTGAAGGAGCAGGTAAGCATGTATCACACACACACTCACATACATACACACACACACACACACACACACACACACACACACACACACACACACACACACACACACACACACCTACACACCTACACCTATATCCATAATCACACACACACAAACACACACCTATATCCATAATCACACACACACACACACACACACACAAACATACACATGCACACACCTATATCCATAATCACACTCACACTCATACATACGCACACACACACCTATATCCATAATCACACACACACACACACACGCATACACACGCACACACACACACCTATATCCATAATCACACACACACACACACACACACACAGACACACACCTATATCCATAATCACACACACACATACACATGCACACACCTATATCCATAATCACACACACACATACACATGCACACACCTATATCCATAATCACACACACACCTATATCCATAATCACACTCACTCATACATACGCACACACACACCTATATCCATAATCACACACACACACACACACACACACACACGCATACACATGCACACACACACACACACACACCTATATCCATAATCACACACACACACGCATACACATGCACACACGCATACACACACACTGAATTATTTATACATAATCACACACACACACACTCCTTTATACATAATCACACACACACTTCTTTATATATAATCACACACACACTCATACACACGCACACACTGAATTATTTATACATAATCACACACACATACTCATACACACACACACACACACACTCCGTTATACATAATCACACACACACTTCTTTATATATAATCACACACACATACTCATACACACACACTCACTTCTGTATACATACTGTATTCACACACACACACACACACACACACACACACACACACACACACACACATATAGAGATGCTACCATCACAGGCATGGCAGTGAAACTAGCCAATTACATTTAATTTTCAGAGACCTATGAAGTCAGAGTGTGGTCCTTAAATCCATAACTAAAATGTACACTGCCTCAATACATCATAGCCACGCCCCATATTCCATATGAAGTATGTATGTAGACTATATGTAGGTCAGTGCTTATACATAATCACTATTAGTGCTAAAAATTTTTTTAAAAAGTAAGTCGATTTGTGATTTAAACAAAGCACACAATGAAACCTTTTAAATGGGGTTCATTACACAAGTAGGCAATAAAATGTATTAAATCAATGCTTAATTAAATTTATGCAGTTAAAAGGGTAAGTTAATGCAAAGGAAAGAACTGGTCACAACCAGTTATTCACAAAAAGTTGCTAAAAGAAAAAAAAAAACAGAAGAAATCATATAGTATGTTTTAGTTTACATTTATGAAGCAAATTCATTGAATTTGAACTTCCTCTTCCTTGTGTAAATCATACAATGCATGCTGTTTGGCCTTTGGGATGTAGCAGAACCATCTGTAAAAACATGAGAGAAATTGTCATAAAAAACACTTTGAAACCACGGCCTACTTATAAATATTGATCAGGGTCTTTTGATCAGCATTTGGCTGTGGTAACAGCACATAGTCAATAGATGGCAAGAGTGAGCTAAGTAGCTAAGCTGCGAGGACTGGCCGAGCGCCATGCAGTAAGCTCATTTTCAACATGACATTTGGATTCTGTTGTGTGAACTGCAGCAAAACAACAATCCTTTTTGAATCTAAGTTCAGAAAATCAAGCAAAAAAAAAAAAAAAAGACAAAAATAGAAAATGACATCACTGTGAAGACACTACAGCTAAATCAGGGTTCACAGAATGCAGAAGTGCATGTGGGCATGCGAGGAGTGGCTGCTGGTGTGTGTGCCTGTATGAGTATGTGTGATTATGTGTGCAGAAGTGTGGGTGCATGTGTGTGTATGTGTCCTGTGTGTGTGTGTGTGTGTGTGTGGGGTTGCGACTACAGTGCTCCGCAGTGTCTTTAACGCATTCCTGTGTGGCACACACATGCTTACCTCCCCTAACAACCTAGTCTAGTCCATCACGTCGCATCGACCTGCAGAGGACGGCCGCTGTTTACGGCTGACAATTCATCAAGCCATTAACTTTTATTCCCGCTCCTGTCAGGCCGCTGACATCACAGGAAGGCGGCGGGAACACGCGGTGACTAATCACCTCGCGTCCAACGGCATTAGCGCAGGGGGCCCTCGGAGCAGACTCACATCATTTACCATAACCGTAAAAATCACACCTCGGATTACAGGCATCGCACATCGCTGCGCATAATCACGCCGCGGAAATGCGTCAAAACTTCCCTCACGCAAACGAACAGAGGGCAATCATCACTATGCTAATTAAAATAACCACAGCATTAGCATAACTTTAAGGGACCATCATCCCCCCCCCCCCCCCCAATCATTTAAAATAAATCCCTCCTATTCTAAAATGATACAGAATTACAGAAGTTTGCTTTTCCACTTGCCAGCATTGCAGTCTTTTTGAACTGGGGGTTGAAATAAGGACTGCAGGCAATGGAAGATAACCATATAATCTTCCCTTTGAGTGATGACTCCGCTCGGAAAGGCTGGATGCACTTTCACACTGCAGAATATCTGCATCCATATAACCGATGGCAGCATGACTGCTCTGCGACACAGCCGTGCCCGAGAGACGGCGAATCATCGTGACGCCTCGGACTAATCTGGTCCCAGCACAAGTTGAGGGGGAGACCGTATTGGGGGGGGGGGACATATGGTGGTGTTGAGAGTGAGACCGGTTACCTCTAATATGGAACTTTCCTCCACACTCTTAAAACTAATTATCCTCGTTTGAGATTCATAGCAGCGATAGAAAACACCCTTGCCTTTTTTTAGGGGTGGTGAGTAGGGCTGGAAGTGAAACCCAAGAGGAGCGGGGGGGGGGGGGGGGGGTACGCAAGAATTGCCCACAACAAGACCATACAAACGGTCAAAGCCTGGAAAAGTACATAACGACCGTTAACTCGCCTGCTGTCCCTGCTACAGTCAGATTGTGGTCAGTCAGTTATACATCAGACCAAAAATGTGCCACAGGAAGACTCTTGTGTAATGGTAACCCCACCAACTAAAACCCTGCTTGTCCCTGGGCCCCACCCAGTCGATCTACCAGCCAGTTAGCATCGCCGTGGCCATGATTCAATACCATGTAAGGCACATCGCACCAAGGGCCAATGACTTAGAAGGAACTGCCAGTTGACAATCTCGTTACAAGATGTGTTCTGAAGACACGTCACCCCAGGGGGTTTATACCACTTACAATGTGTGAAACCGCCAGTCTGAAATTTCTGTAGCGATGACTTCTAGTGCTACATCTTGGTTAGCAATTAACACAAAACTATTCAAACTGCCTACTCTCCGTCCGTATCTAAGCCTAAAAACATTATGCGTAGTTTGAGTGCCAGGGAAGCCGGCCCCCTGGCCAGTGATTGATTGATAAGGGGCGGCGTTCTGTAGCGGCAGGGGCCGTCACCTCGCTTGGCTGCCCATTGTTTCCAGTCACCCAATCAATTCACACAACACACCGTTTCCCTGGAAACGTGCCCAGCTTTGAGCGTGAGCCTTTTCCACAATATTGAAAGGAGAATTCTGGTAAGAATAGATAAGAAGATTCTTTTTCTTTTTTTTTTACAAAATGTGACAAATAGATTCACACAACTCGTACGAGCTCGAGAATCCAGCCTCCTCTCCCACTGGTGAGGTATCCAAGTTCATACATTTTTTCATCTTTCTATAAAAAATAAGTTTTTTTTCCCAGCACTGAAAACCAGCTTGCTATTGTTGTTTCTGAGTATATACAGTTGAAGTCGAAAGTTTATATACACCTTAGCCAAATCCATTTAAACTCAGTTTTTCACAATTCCTGACATTTAATCCTAGTAAGCATTCCCTGTATTAGGTCAATGCTAATGTTAGGTTAGGATCACAACTCTATTTTAAGAATGTGAAATGTCAGAATAATAGTAGAGAATGATTTATTTAAGCTTTATTTCTTTCATCACATTCCCAGTGGGTCAGAAGTTTACATACACTCTGTTAGTATTTGGTAGCATTGCCTTTAAATTGTTTAACGTTTCGGGTAGCCTTCCACAAGCTTCTCACAATAAGTTGCTGAAATTTTGGCCCATTCCTCCTGACAGAACTGGTGTAACGAAGTCAGGTTTGTAGGCCTCCTTGCTCGCACACGCTTTTTCAGTTCTGCTCACAAATTTTCGATTGGATTGAGGTGAGGACTTTGTGATGGCCACTCCAATACCTTGACTTTGTTGTCCTTAAGCCATTTTGCCACAACTTTAGAAGTATGCTTTGGGTCATTGTCCATTTGGAAGAGCCATTTGCGACCAAGCTTTAACTTCCTGGCTGATGTCTTGAGATTCCTTCTTCATGATGCCATCTATTTTATGAAGTGCACCAGTCCCTCCTTCAGCAAAGCACCCCCACAACATGATGCTGCCACCCCCGTGCTTCATGGTTGGGATGGTGTTCTTCGGCTTGCAAGCCTCACCCTTTTTCCACCAACCATAATGATGGTCATTATGGCCAATGTTTGTTTCATCAGACCAGAGGACATTTCTTCAAATAGTAAGATCTTTGTCCCCATGTGCAGTTGCAAACTGTAGTTGCTGTGGCTTTTTTTATGGCGGTTTTGGAGTAGTGGCTTCTTCCTTGCTGAGCAGCCTTTCAGGTTATGTCGATATAGGACTCGTTTTACTGTGGGTATAGATACTTTTGTACCTGTTCCCTCCAGCATCTTCACAAGGTCCTTTGCTGTTGTTCTGGGATTGATTTGCACTTTTTGCACCAAAGCACGTTCATCTCTAGGAGACAGAAAGTGTCCTTCCTGAGCGGTATGATGGCTGCGTGGTCCCATGGTGTTTATACTTGCGTACTATTGTTTGTACAGACAAACGTGGTACCTTCAGGCATTTGGAAATTGCTCCCATGGATGAACCAGACTTGTGGAGGTCCACAATTTTCTTTCTGAGGTTTTGGCTGATATCTTTTTATTTCCCCATGATGTCAAGCAAAGAGGCACTGAGTTTGAAGGTAGGCCTTAAAATACATCCACGGGTACACCTCCAATTGACTCAAATAATGTCAATTAGCCTATCAGAAGTTTCTAAAGCCATGACATAATTTTCTGGAATTTTCCAAGCTGTTTAAAGGCACAGTCAACTTAGTGTATGTAAACGCACCCACTGGAATTGTGATATAGTGAATTAAAAGTGAAATAATCTGTCTGTAAACAATTGGAAAAATTACTTTTCATGCACAAAGTAGATAACTGACTTGTCCTAACTGACTTGCCAACACTATAGTTTGCTAACATGAAATCTGTGGAGTGGTTAAAAATGAGTTTTAATGACTTTAATGTTTGCATCTAAGTATGCAAACTTCCGACTTCAACTGTGTATATATATATATATACACTACTCACAAAAAGTTAGGGATATTCGGCTTTCGGGTGAAATTTCAGGATGAACCTAAAATGCACTATAACCTTTACAGGTGAAATTAATTTGACCTTCTCTAAACTTTTGAATGCACATGTCCAACTATTCAATGTTTCAGTACTTTTTGCACAACTTGCTGTTCTCTAACAAGGAGCTGAACGGCAAAATTCACAACAGGTGTTTGATCCATGAATCGACCAATAAATTTCCTGGTTCAATTAGAATTGGTATTTAAACAGTCCTCTTCATCATGCTGTTCACATTTTGACATCATGAGACCAAGACAACACCTAACAATTGATCAACAGTACCTCGCCATTGCGAGGCTTCAAACAGGATGTTCTCAGAGGGAAGTAGCCACTGAGCTTAGAGTGTCACAGAGTGTCATCAGCAGGTTGCAACAGAGATACAGAGAGACTGGAAGAGTCACAGAAAGGCATAGAAGTGGACGTCCTTTGGCCACATCCCACACTGATGACCGCTTCATTGTGAACAGTGCCCTGCGGAACCGGATGATGAATGCCACTCAACTCCAGGCACATTTAAGGGAGGTGAGAGGCACCCAAGTGTCACGTCAGACCATTCGAAACCGTTTACATCAGCGTGGTCTGCGTGCTAGACGACCTGCAAGGGTACCTGACCACACCACCAGGCACAGGCGTCATCGTCTTGCATGGGCCAGGGAGCATTTACGCTGGACGAGGGACCAGTGGGCCTCAGTGCTGTTCTCTGATGAAAGTTGATTCACGTTGAGCAGAAATGATGGCCGCCAACGATGTTGGAGACGTCAAGGAGAGCGCTATGCATCAGCCACTGTTGTCACCAGACGACCCTTTGGTGGGGGCGGTGTTACAGTGTGGGCAGGTGTGTCTAGTCAATACAGAACTGCCCTACACTTTGTGAATGGTACAGTGACAAGCCCATACTACCTGAATAACATCATTAATCCAGTCATTGTGCCCCTGCATGAACAACACAGGCCTAATTTCATCTTCATGGAAGACAATGCTCCAGCTCATCGAGGTCGCATCATTAGGGAAAGGCTGCTGGAGACTGGGGTACCTCAAATGGAGTGGCCTGCACTTTCTCCAGACCTGAATCCCATAGAAAACCTATGGGATCAGCTGACTCACCGTGTAGAGGCTCGTAACTCTGTACCCCAGAACATCAATGACCTGAGGACCGCCCTTCAAGAAGAGTGGGATGCCATGCCTCAGCAGACAATAAGTCGACTTGTGAACAGCATGAGACGTCGTTGTCAAGCTGTAATTGATGCTCAAGGGCACATGACAAGTTATTGAGACATTGACATTTTTGTTGTGGTATACCCACCACTGTTGTTGGCTTTTGTTTCAATAAATTGTTTGAGATGAGGAAATCACCATTGCATGCTTCTACTTAAATGCCCTACTTTCATGATACGTATAATATCACTGTAGCGTGAACTTACATTTTCCATAAATTTCACCCGAAAGCCAAATATCCCTAACTTTTTATAAGTAGTGTATATATATATACATACACATATTTTTTTATTTGTATTTTTTTTATCCAGAGTAATTTCAGTCACAATTCATAAACTCAAAAGGAAAATAATTCAACTTGCCAACTGAAAGACAGACATTGCTGAAAAATATTCATTACGTATAAATTTGGACTGAGTTGCAGAGAGAGAGAGAGCGAGAGAGAGCGAGAGAGAGAGACAGATACGAGTTGAGTAATTTTGCATCCCTGTCTGTGCTCCAAAACATTGAAAAGCTTTGAGACTGCTTGCCCGCCCCCAGATACCATCAATCCCACTGGCCGCTGCTCTCTGTGTCCATTGATACGGCTGATGCGCTGAAATCGTGTGAGCCCCTTTTAAAGGTAGTGCGCTGTTAGCCATTCGACTGAGTTGCCCTGGTTTTCTGTTCAACAACATGACTCTCAGATGGACTAGTGTGTGTGTGCGTGTGTGTCAGAAACACACAGAGACAGAGAGAGAAGAGAGAGCCTAGGTCTGTGTGTGCTTGCACAACCACTCATGTAAAATGTACTGAAATTCCGCTAACAGTTGCCCTTCCAATACATTTTCAGGAATTTCATGCCATGGCAATGCCAGCAGCCATACCACTATGCAATCTGTGCCTGCTGAATGGCTGAAGCTAAGCAGGTTGTGGGCTTGGTTAGTACTTGGATGGGAGACCTCTGGGGAAAACTAAGTTGCTGCTGGAAGTGGTGTTGGTGGGCCAGTAGGGGGCAGTCTTCCCTCTGGTCAAATAAACCCCAATGCCCCAGTGCAGTGATGGGGACACTGTGCTGTAGGAGATGCCGTCTTTCGGATGAGACGTTAAACCGAGGTCCGGACTCACTGTGGTCATTAAAGATCCCATGACACTTATCGTAAAGAGTAGGGGTTTCCTCGGTGTCCTGGCTAAACTTCCAACCCAGGCTCATTCAATCTGCCACCTAATCATCCCCCAGTTTAATTGGCTAAAAAAAATTATTCTCTCCCTCTCCACCTCAGCTGATGTGTGGTGAGCATACTGGTGCAAAATGGCTGCCGTTGCATCACCCAGGTGGGTGCTCCACATTTGTGGTGGTAGTGGCAAGTTTCCCCCTCATCATTGTAAAGCGCTTTGAGTATCTAGAAAGGCGCTATATAAATGCCATGCATTATTATTATTATTATTATTAATGAAGACAGTCACTCTAAAATTAATGGATCAGTATGGCACAAACACTGGGGCCTACAATGACAAGGACTTTCTGCAACAGCTGACACTTGGACACACCTGAAGAACTAGCATCACAGTGTCCACATTAGAGGCGTCATAATTCATTTTTATTCACATTTTAAAAGCAAAGGGCAGCATTGTCCATACAGTACATTCCACTACCTCTCATGACATGATGTCCAATCACACGTCAGAGCCAAGCAGGCAGACATATCTAAGACATTAGAAATAATAATAATAAAATAATCATAATATGATGTTGAAAAAGCAGCATCTTGTTAAAAATGAAGTCTGGGGACAGAAGCAGTCTTCTCCAGCCCAGGCGTATTGACCTGCATGTAAACCCTTTTGAATTAAAAACACAATACAGTTATGATCACCACCATCCTTCAAATAAATCAGAATCCACACGTATTTAAATAGCATTTTTAAAAACTAACACTCGGAAATAAAAGAAGAAAATTAACCTTTGGAGTACAGCCTCCTTTCGAAATAAAAAGATGACTCAGGCAAAACAGGAAGCTTGGTGACACAGAGCCACCCACTGGATGACTGGATCTTGCTTCTGATTGGTCGACTGAAGCAGCCTCTCCTGGTGATCTGTCCAGGTTGGTGGTGTGCCCGGTACGTGGCACATAATTACCCAGCATGGCAGGAAACCGACGCTGCAATGCAGGCTGTGACCGAGGGAACTGGACCGCTATCGAACGCGGTCCACAGAGTCGGTCTCAGGGTCGCGCTTCCAGGCGGCTGGGAGGAGCCAGCGCGCTCGCGGGTCCTGAGAGATAGAGGTCCGGTTACAAACATCCCCAAACGAAAGCTGCGCCCGGGGTAGTGTGCTTTCAGAACCCCGCCCCTGGTTCTTCCTAGAGCCCCGGGTTTCACGGGGGTCGAGCTCCGCCCAGCTCGGGTGCCATGACGCCCCCACACACACACACACACACACACACACACACACACAAGCTTCTCTTCGTCGAGCCTGTTCCCACACCCCTTCCCCGCCCGTCCGTCCATCCCTCAATGCAGGTGCAGGTCACGAATCGCCAGTCCCCCAGAAGTAAAGCCGGCGGTTGGTAACGGACATCAGGGCGGTGGCGCTGGGAGACCTGCTTCACTGGTACTGCAGGTAGTTCTTCAGAGACTGAGGCAGCGGAAGGGTCTGGATCTGGTGCAGCCGACCCCGGCCCAACGCCAGCCGGGCTGCGCGCCGACACAGGTCCAGCAGCGGAAGGGGCTCCGCTGTGAGAGAGAGAGAATTTTAATTTTAATTTTATAACTCCCTATAAGTCTATAAGTCACGCAAATCTTATAAAGAAAAACAAAGACAAAGCAACACATGCAAATCTCAAAAAACAAGACAAAAAAACACAAGACAAAGCAGAAAAAGGTCACAGAGGTCACTCAAAGGCATCCGTAAACAATAGTTCACCGAAGGAGAGAGTAAGAGAGTGTGAGTGAGTGAGTGTGTGAGAGAGAGAGAGAGAAAGAGACGCAGATGAGATGGATTCTCTAAGCCAAGTAAAGATGAGACACTTTATGTCCCTTTAGAGGGGAAATTACGTTTGAGTGCAGCTACCCAAAATACATTGAAAACACAGAGAATAATTAAATAAACGGTAAGAGTGATAAATACGATCTGGATGACAGTGCAAAAAAAACAAAACAGCCAGAGTCGTGGCCAGGCTTTACTGGAATAGACAGAACACATACACGGGTAACAACTATTTACTGGTGAAGTCAGAATACACGCTGGGAGATAACAACCATTTACTGGCACAGCCATAATACATACCTGGAGGAGGGAAAAAGGTAAAACAAACATTAACCAGCATAGCCAGACCGCACACCCAAAGACCATTACTACTTACTGTCGCGCAATTTAACTGACAAAGGGATAACGCTTTTACATATCTATTAGGCCCACGCTTTGGAAGGATACAATTGCCTTCCTGATGGGAAAATACGCACACGGGTACGGTACATGAGATTGGGCTGAGATCGACAGTTTGCTCAACAGCAGTCTGCACATAGCCTAAATATTTCGTGTAGAAAATGGAAGGTGTTGCGCCTATAATTTTCCAAGCAGTTTTTCCTCAAGAGGTTGAGTTGTAATTTGAATTTAACTGTGCGATTACCAAACCAAGCCAGAGTGCGATAAACAAAACTAGTATGTCAAGGTAGAATTGAAGCAGTATTTTTTGGTCAAAATCCAAAGGCTCTGGGACTGCAGAGGTAATGCAACTCTAGAGAACATACTCTAAGCCAGCAGTCTCTTTTTAATATATACACCCAAATATGTTTATAGTATATACATACAAATACAGTATGTACACGTGCCGATGTGCACAATGTCTAACTATGGACACTCAACAAGGCGAATGGTCACCAACTAACTAGCAACCAAAGACCACGTCCTCTGTTCCAAACATCTGGGCATGAGTGGCACGCTTTTTGCACAAACAAGCATGTGAACCAGTGTGCAGTTGACAAAGAACTGCAGCATCAATTTACTATTTACTCAATGGAATTTCACAACCCACAATTGTCCATTACACACCAATATAATAAGAGTAGCTTGGTTGGTAAACCACAGCAAGCTAGGTCTCCTGGATAAGACATCAGGAGTCTAGCCTTGGCTACATTAGCGTTAGCACGAATCAGGGCACGACTGGCTTAGTCCTGCCAGAGACAAGATGGTCAGCCAGGCTTCCTCAGGTTACCACCCTTCCTCCTCAGTTCCATCCAATAATGTGCAAGGATCCCGCAGGCTACCAGCCAGTGTCCAATCACATGCTGTAGTATCGCGAGCACAGCGGCTAGCAGACGGGAGGACCGCATATGCTTCAGCTGCAATTTACCGCAAGGTTACAGGTGGCAGAGCAGTAACTCAAGAGGCGCAGCGATATGTTTGTGTGTGTGTGTGTGTGTGTGTGTGTGCGGACGGTGGGGGGGTTGAAAAGGAAAATATCTATTTCAGAACGAGGGGTGAATTCGTTCATGTTTCTAAAGCCGACTGCCAGACACAGGGATCTGTACATTACAAGAGTACAAGAGCAAAATCCAATTACCTCTCCAGCCGGCTTGCCCTGCCTTCACTGTAATGGAACATAAAGACGTTTCCATAGGAAACCCAAGGGTTTCATTGGAGGGATATTGCCCGTTCCTCCGGATGCCTGCCGAGCGCGTGCGTTTTGGTATCTCGGACAGTTATCTATTGGGAAATGCGTTACGGGAACGGTGCTAGTCTCTCGTTTTTTGAGGGCGCGGTCAGAAATTAAGGCCGGACGTGGCGTCCTTGACCACAGCGACTCCACAGCTGCTCGCAAACACCCGGCAGACAGTCGCTCCAGACCGCACTCATCAATGCTCCTTAAGTTCAATTAGTCCGGCCTAAAGATCTATTAATCAATACGAGACTGCCGCCTGGATGCATTCCTTATGGGGCAAGGTCTCCTTTACGACTTGCACAGGGTTGAAAGACCGGCCCCCTGGTGGAACAGGTTTGAGAAGATAAACGGATAAAGTAAATACATACACATATTGTAAATTAGGTAAAAATGTAAAAAAATATTTGGTTTTAAAGACGGAGATCAGGCTGTTGGCTCTTCTCATATGCGAGAGGGGGAAAAAAACTGTAAGATGCTGAGAAAGCCCCATTACTGCAACCTGTATGACTCCCTCTACCCCGGCACAGCCTGCCCTCAAGGCACTCTGCAGCCATTAACCCCCATTACTCCGAGGCAGAGATCACACCGATGACCACACGCTATGCAACGGGCCCTTGGGGCATTGGTGGTGGGGGTGGGGGGGTGGAGCATTATTCATACATTTCATTTTTCAAGCATAGCACAACAGAATAAAATGGGAAAATCTGTATTACCAGTGAAAAATGGAAATGAAAAATGTCCTGGGTCTCCAGGCCGTACATTACAGAACCATGTACGCAACACTAGTGAAGACTTAGCACAAGTGAATATGTAGGTAGCAGCCTACATATTATGGGGCTTTAGTAAGGGAGGAAAAGGAGTTTGCAACACAGCAGCCACACACGCAACACTCTGTAATAAGGAACAATGCAGAAATTGTGGTAGCCTTACATGTATGTGTATTTGTGTGTGTGTGTGTGTGTGTGTGTGTGTGTGTGTGTGTGTGTGTGTGTGTGTGTGTGTGTGTGATTTCCCCTACAGAAAAATGCACAGTGGTTCTAAAGTGGTCAGGAACAGCAACAGGTATTTTCTCGCGTCTGAAGAACAAATTGTTGTCGATTTGTTTTTTTACACTGCGAATACGTCCGTCTTAGAATCTCAGGGTGGGGGAGGTCACCCTAGCGCTGCACTCTTTTAATATTGATTGAAAAAAATCGATTCGAAACGTGCTTTTAAAATAAGAAGCAAAAAAAAAAAACCCACGCGCGTTAAAGCATCAGCGCTTTACATGCTGCAGTAAACAGCGTTCGGCGAGTTAAAGGTGTCGAGATAGATCCGGTCCAGCGATAACTGCAGCGCAGTGCTCGTAATGGACATATTAATCAAGGAGGCGATAAGCCTGGGGACTGCTGACCGCTCAGAGTCTGCCGATTCCCGCGCTGCCGATTCGCGCGCCGCCCGAGCGTTCCGAGAGCGCGCTCGTTCCCGGACGCTTTATCGCCGCCATCGCGCGCCTTCGGAGCGCCGCGGAACGCGCCGGGCGCCAGGACAAAGGAGCGTAATGTCTTTGCTCCAGAGTAATTACATGATGCAGGGCATTGATTTCGGTTCCATTAATAGCGACCAATAATTCACGCCGAAGCCAGGCCAAGACAAGAAAGGGGGGGGGGGGGGGTTCTCTTTGACCCAAAATAGGACACAATCCCAACAATCCAATCGAGATCCAATGAGGAACAAAATAGCGATTTGCATAGCTTGCATTTCACGCTTTCAAAATCACACGGACGGATATTTACCGTCGGAATGGAACCGGCAACCTTCTCATTACAGAGGAGTGCAGCGTTCAAGAATCCTTCACAAGTCTCGTGCGACACACTGCCACTGCAGAGCAGAGACCGCATTGCTTCTCCTCGCTTTTTTCAGGAGGTACTGAGGTGGAAACCGCCCGCTCAGGCGTACACGCAAGGTGCCCCTCGGGGAGGGGAGCAGGCGTTTAACGTAATGAGCCTGGATCCTGAGGGCCGAGCGCAGTGGCGTGACTGCCGGTCGGGTCGGCTGGCGCGCGCTCCAGTCCGCGCTCGCGATCCCTAAACTTCGAGAAGAGCGAATCGAGGCCGAAGCTCTCCCGGGGGAGGTCGAAACGCAGTTAAAAAAAAAAAGGATCGAGGAGGCGACACAACCTCGCTCGACCGGGGGGCGCTGTCTACCCGGCCTGGACGGACCGATCCCGGTCCAAAGCAGGCCGCGGCATGGCAAAAATCTTTTTCTGTTATGTAATATTTATAACCAGCAAGTGTAAGAGCCTTAATGTCAGATGGGGCTGGGCATTACAGTTACCGGGGATGCTGGAACACATAGGAGAGTTGCAAATGGGGAAAGTGAAGCATGAGCCCAGCTGGAAAGTCCCACAATCCCTTGCTGTCACAGTACGAGAGACCGCGCAATCGCACCCGCCGCTAGGTCCAAAGGGGCCGGATTAGCGGTGCGACTCCGGAGGCCAAACCGTGAACCGGAGCGTTAGCCGGCTCTCGGGCCTGCAGCGATAAGGGGACGTGAGGCCGTTTTAATGCCATTAGGCTGACAGAGAGGGTGAAGGGCGAATGTGTGACATTCCTCTAGCGCCGCGCTCGCGAGCCTCCGAACTGTGACACAGCAAAACCCCTCGCTGTGAGCAACCTCTTCTTCAAGGATGCATCATTAGCGCACCGGCAAGGAAGAGAGCTAGAGAGATGTATAGAGGGAGAAAGAGAGAGGGAGAGAGCGGTGGAGGGAAGGAAAAAACGAGAGGAAAAAAAAGCACCTGCTGCTTTCGCAGAGAGCAAATTTATCAACCGAAGCGGCTCAAACAAGCGCGGTAGGTGTGAAAGGTGAAAGGTCGTAAAGATAACTGAACAATGGACTCATTATCCTCGACATTCATGGCACGAGCAGCTCTACGGCGACAGCGACGCGGGATAAAAATAATTAGAGAAAATCCTAGAGTCGGTGCCGGGGTCTCCATGGCCATGAATGGGGATATCATTTAATTTACCGGGTTTAGGCCTTAAAGGCCGACCAAAATGACACGGCTCCCTGTACAAACAATACAAGAGAAGCCACGTTCATCTTAAATGGAATGGGACTTCTCATACGAGCCTCCGCATAGCCCCGTCGTATTCTCTCATAAGCAGGGTGCGCAGGACTCCCGCTCAGCTCCGCCAATGATTAACCGATTACAGTAAGCCGAGCTTTGCCAAAGCGATTCATGTAAGGTGCTGTGAACACAAACCGGTACAAAGGTTACACGTTACATTTATGCTACAACAGACCGGCAGCTGTGGATGGACTATGCGGCTCTGGTTTAGTTTATTTTCCTGCACGTTCACCGCAAGGATTACGAGCAGATATAAACTATTCATATCTCTACATGTATGTGATATCTGTATATATAGATTTCAATTAATTTGTGTATATTTAGTGGCAAACCTTCCCAAAAGAATTCTGACAAAATAAGAAAAAAAAAATCAACCATTCGATGGACAAGCTGATCCAAAAGAACGAATTGGTCAGATATGAAACATTGTAAAAGACTGGCTGTTGGCTGAATAAGAGGAAAGTCCATTGGGGGCGACTGCATTGCAGAAGCAGAGGGGAAGGGCGTAGGTGGTATCTCTGGAACAGATGAACCAGAGAAAGGGAGAGGTATGGTGACTGAGTCCCCCGTGTGAGGTACCCACTCTGCAGCACCTCGAGTTCCAAGCGAACAGCCGCTACAGAAAAAAAAAAGTTCTCAGAGAGTCAGTTAAACGGCCAACTCTTTCAAACCCACATGTATCATGGGTTTCCAGAGGCAACTAACAGTCGTGAAATTTGAGCGATCAGCGAAGGGACGAAGAAAAGATATTTACATTTGTGTATTTTAGGCATTTAGCAGATGTCCTCATCCAGAGCGACGCACACAGCTCACAAATCTTTACCCACAATCCACTTATACAGCTGGATATCTGCCGAAGCAATTCAGGCTGCAGGCTAAGTCCCTTAGCATTGGACTTCACTGCCGCCGAGATATTAGAATATCAAAAACTGAGGGGATGCAAGGAATTCATTATTAATGTCAGTAAAGCAGCACAGAAACTGTGTGACTGAAAAGGATAAATACGGTATGTGTATATTTTCAAGCGGATGGAAAACATCCCCCCCACCCCGCCCCCTTTACTTGTAAATCCGAAACCCCGGTTCTGGTTTCATCTCTGGACAAGCGGGAAATGCAGCTGCGAGCAAAAAGTTCTTCCCTTGCTTTGATCACATGGTTTCTCTGAAATTTCATTTTGGCTCTAGGGTGAGATAAGAGGTCTGGTCTTTGAAAAGGAGCCCCTGTACGCTTCAGACTGGTTTGTGTGTGTGTGTGTGTGTGCGTGCGTGCGTGCGTGCGTGCGTGCGTGCGTGCGTGCGTGTGCGTGCGCGTGCGTGTGTGTGTGTGTGTGTGCGCGTGCGTGCGTGCGGCGCGTCTCCTGAGGAATGTCTTGTAAGCTGCTGCATGTGCATGCACACAGAAACACACACCCACACATATCACATATGCTCATCTATGCACTGACATCAGGGGAAAAAACAAAACCAAAGATCAAAGTTGCGGTAAAGTATTTTTAGACTGTCCTGTATATAGAAAATCTTACTCTTTTTTTAAATCAACGTATAGCCAAGCTATCCGCTGCAGGCAAGCAGGTGAGGAATGCAAAATCACCGTCTTGCCTGATATTTGAATAAAGGTTCTGGTTATTAGCAATTTCCTGATGCAACACTCCATACAATCTCTCAGACAGGCTGTAGTCCGTAGATAGAGAATATCTTCTTTTCTTATTTTCTGGCACAATAATCCCTCTTCCTTTCCCCGCCACAGTCTTTCTCCTTATTCTTTTTCTCTCAGAGCTATCTGCTCATTGTTCCAGTCTAAGGTGATGGCAGCAGACCGAGGGCAGCGCTAATTTGCTGCCAATTTGCATGGCGTTTTGAGTAAAGCGGAAAAGAGAAAAAAAAAAAAAAAGAAAAAGTTATTTGATATGGATGCCCCGCATAACATTTCATTCAGCAGATGAAAGAGAGCCCGGCTCTCTGAGCAATCTCGCCGCTTCTTCCCCGGGGTCAAGCGGGCGACTCGTTAAAGCTGGATAAACAGGCCTCTGCGCTCCGCGGCGGAACGAGGCGAGGGCGAATTACCCGCCCGGGCGACGAGAGGATTCTACATCCGAGAGTACCAGGAAAGGGGATCGCTTATCCTGCCCCTTTGGAACGGTTCAACTAATTTGCCTGATTGGGTCAAGCGAACGAAACATACCTTTAATACCATGCCTTTCCATTCATGCAGAACTCACAGAAGAATGGGCTGAATTGACAATCCAAATGGATTGTGTCCTAGCCTAGGCTCTATAAATAAAGTACCTAAGAGTAATCAGCTCCTTACCTACATTGCACATGGATGGAAGCTCAAATAGCAGCAAGCTTTTTCCCCTAGCATGCTGCCGTCATCAAGAACTTGGAATTTACCAACAGCTCTCCTCACTTATCTTCTCTCCAGAGCAGGGAACAAATAGCATCGGATACAACCACCTTTGAGTTTGGAATAGTTTTAATTCAATTGTATGCAATTTTCAGGTGGCATGTTTATAATGAAGCTGACAGCAGTTTAGGAATACCAGCTACCTGGAAACTTTTGCACATTTGCACAGTAGCGATGTTTCCATACCGTTTCCCCCTCTTAGCCTCCTTTCCCTGCTTAGCCTCCTACACACTCCCTTCTCCTCCTCTATGGTTCCCCCTCTCCCTACCACACCATCATTAATATTTCCTCCTACCTCAGGGAATCAGTTTATTATTCAGAAGAGTGACTTTTGCTCAGAAACACGGTCTGAAGAGTGCTACTGAAAATAGAAGCACAAATGCGAACACACACACAGACACACACACACACAGACACAGACACAGACACAGACACACACACACACACACACACACACACACACACACACACACACACACACACACACACACACACACACACACACACACACAGAAATAAGAAACATTTTGAAGAAAATGTACACCCACAGCTTAGTGTTAGAGGCCTGCAAGTAGTGTGCTGTCATTCTCACTATCTTCTCATAACACACTCTCCATAATTTTCCTTATCCACTTCCATAACCAGAAATACAAACACCGAAACCAATCATTTAGGGTAACGTAGGCCTACAGCAAAATGTATTTTTCGGTTTGAAAAAGCAATATGGAAGTGAATCCCAGGAATCCCAGGCCAGTGGAGAGTGCGGGCAGCGGAGAGTGCGTCAGCGAAGGGCTGTGGGCTCGACTGCAAGCTAACCTGAGTGAATAAACGGGGCGATGGAAACGAATCTCATGTCAAAATGGCAGGACAGAGAGACGGAGGCCAACGCAAGATCAATACTCCAAACGCATGGACTACCACACATGGTAAGATGACAGACAAATACAGGCTAGTCCAAATGCCTGGCTGACTTCCTAAGGTTGAGTCCTACGACAGTGAATGCGCTTTCCCTGGGGAGTGGACTTCCGTTGCAGATCAGCAAGCGGCGTCCATCTCATCACGCCACGCGTCCATTTTCTCCATCCGCCATTTTAAAACGGGACGCTCTCACCCTGACACTCGTGTCTTCTCTCCTCGGGGTGAGATGGAATATCAACGGGGTGCCCTTCGGTAGACACATTTATCCAATTCAAGGAGTGAATGGCCGAGACACAAAGAGTGGCCGCTTCACGCAACTTAGGGCGTAATAACCGTAAAAACCGTAATATCCACGTTTTATTTGGAACTTCCGCAATTGCCGCAGTCACATCCCAACCACGGGCCTGATTTACTAAGACCTTTAGCATGTGCAAAAACTTTCAGCACACGCAAAACCAAGAACATGACAATTAATTGGTAATGGTATTTGTTTTCCACCAATCATTGGTTGTGTTATTAGTTTTGCTAAAAGTTTTAGCACACGCAAAAAGCACCCGCGAAAGGTCTTCGTAAATCAGGCCCTATGTGTGACCTTCCGCACTAGAGAGCAGAAAGGATGGCAGCAGCCCCATAGAAGAATACAAACTCCGTTGTTGTCAGCTAGCTTCTCTTTTTTCCAGCGCGGATGTAGACAAGTGAACGGATTTGCGGAAGTGCAGAATTAATTCAGTGAAACCTGACAGAAAGCATGGTTTGTGACCCATTTTTCGGTAGAAAAAGACATGTCAGAGCATAGTGTGCATTTCCCGCTTCTGAAAAGGAGATTTATCACGGTTTCTGAAGGCCAAACTACGTGCCCCATCGGAACACGTTTAAACCCACTGAGAAGCTTCAGCCGAGGGGTAGGTTTCTCAATACTAAAGGTATCGGAGAGGTTGCGCTATGCACGATTATAAACGATGGGAAACATTTCGATAGGACCGTCGTTGAAAAAAAAAAATTCAAGGATTAGTTGGAGGGCAGAGGCACATGGGGTCAATAATGTGCCGGGTCTGTAAAGTGGATTTTGTTGTCATACAGTGTGATGGAGCAATAGGCAGAGCTCTGAGGTATACATACGCCAAAAGCGCTAACACTCTTCAGCTGTCTTCCCCGTTCCCATGAAGGGCAGAGAAGCTGAGAAACGACTCCTATTAACAGTGCTTCTATTCGCTTGTGTGTGTGCACGTGTCTATGTGTGCCCTGTGTATCTGTGTGTATGTGTATGTGTGTGTGTGTGTATCTGTGTGCGTGTGTTTGTGTGTATTTGGGTTCTGTCGTAGACCTCTGGGAGTGTTTTTCTGTGCAGACCAAATAATCACTGTGGCGCTGGTGGGACACAGCTAGAATCTCATAAAAATATCACTCAGCTCAAGCAGTCACAGCTCGAATGGACCAAACACGCCAGGCACACGCACAACGACTGCGCAGTCGCAGCTCAAACAGAACAAACACGCATGTACGCAAACACCGACTATAATATGCAAACTAGAAACAACGGCGACTAGTGTGCAAATGATTCACAGACAAAGGGAACGAGGGAACATTAGAAACAGACATAAATATACCTCATCTAATCGGCTAATGAAAGTTTTATAGTCTCCTTTTCCCCAACTCGCTGAGCGTAAACACATTGAACTCATTTCACCCTAAATATAATTAAATGCAAATAATTCCGTAATTTTCCCTTAAAATGTAGACAGAGTGCGGGAACAAGAGGGGAGAGAAAGGGAGATAGAGCTGCATTTGTGGAAATTGAGTCAGGAAGAGTCTAGAGCCCTGTTATTCAAATCGCGGCCCTCAAGGGCCGAGAACTGCCGGTTTTCCACCCTCCCTTTTGCCTGGGAGTCAGGTGTGAAGACGGTCTGGCCAATAAGTAGCGCTAATTGTTCAGTTAATTACCTGGGAGAAAGAAAACCTGGGACGGGTTTGGATTCGAGGCCCAGATTTGAACGCCTGGGGTCCTGGGGGGAAGCTGGTGAAGCGAGATGCACCCACACAGGACCAGCTCATCCGAGCAGAAGGGCCACGCGTGGCTGCCAAACGCAATTCATCACGGCAGAGAGGAGGAGAGGGAGAGAGGAGCCCGTCTGGCAGGTGTGCCTTCACGCAGCCCACCGGCTACAGCCATCGGGGGGGAAAAGACTGGGGAGGGACTGGGGCTCCCTTCTCCTCTTTGTCTGTGTGAAAATGTGTGAAACGGGCCCGATTATTCACGCTGTCCTGGGACAGACCGGCTTTCCCTTCGCACAAACACAGGGAGAAAGACAACAGCAACTCATCCTGGTACCTCCCGGCGATTAGGATATTCCCAACGTCCCAACAGTCATCTTACTCAGACGCCTCTGTCTGGGCACTGCCCGTCTGAAAGGATGGAAATTCGTGTTTTTGTGTGTCCCTATTAAATTTCCCTCAGTCAGTCTTGGCTTCATTCTCGATGTATTTATTCTCCAAATAGGCTCACTGTCATTAGAACCAGTAAGGAAGCAGACGCGTCCTTCTTTAACTTGCTTTTGGAAGTCGTGGTCTTTTTTTTCCCCGCGCAGAGGAATTGTTACTTCACAGCACGATAACACACCTGGGACGCGTTTCTGTGGTCTTTTACGAACAGATACTAACAACATAATGTTAGAAGACAGGCTTGTCTTCCAAGATTTACAACCAGTCGCCGGTCTCGTTACATCTCCAACCTGGTCAGTGAAGTCACATCCAGCTCAAAAATAAATGCACGATTGCGGTTTCAGATAAAAAGGAGTTCTTTGCGCTCAGAAAGATGTTCTGGCACCGACTCCAGACTTGTAATTCAAGTTTGGAGTGAGTGCGCCGACTGCTCAAAGCTGTTCACGAGAGCCATCAAACAGCCAGATAATTGGCGAGTGCTTGAGTGGGGTACACAATCGGGAAACATGCACTCTGGCCCCACAGCCTCTCTGAGAGACAGCTGCCGGACAGCCGAATTAAAAGCCTTCACACAACAGGGTGGTGTTTGGGGTGGGGGACTGAACAAAGCTCTCTCCTCTTCTGACAACCTCAGTCACTCCAATTTCACTTAAGCCTTTCCAGATTAGAGAGCGGGGGAGGGGGAGGGAGAGAAGAAGAAAAAGAAAAAAAAGCAATAGAGAGTGAATGACACCAAAAGAATGAGAAAAACTTGAAAGAAGAAATCAGACTCCCAGAAGCCTCGGCAGTCTGCTGATAAGATTGCAGACTTGAATGCCGGTGTGAGGGTACTCTGTAGGTTCTGCTACAAACCATATGACTGTGCCAGTAGAACACGAACACGAACACACACACACACACACACACACACACACACACACACACACACACACACACACACACACACACACACACACACACACACACACACACACACACACACACACACACACACACACACACACACACACACACACACACACACACACACACAGCTCAATTCCTGCACTCAGCACTGAAAGCACTAAAATTCCCATTACACTCTTAACCGAGCCTTTCCCCTCTGTCAGAACCCAAGCAAATGATACAGAAATCAATCCAAACAAACCAGGGAGCCAAACGTTTGTCCCCTCGAGCGGTCCTCACAAACCAGAGAAACGCTTCATTAAGAGGACCGTGGGAACTTGCTCAACTTCAGAAATGCCAAGGTGTTGAAAGGAGCGCCCCTCGGGGGACGTGGCACTTACGGTCGAGGCCGTTGATGTAGCGCATGGTGATCTCGCAGTGCCCCCACACGGCGCTGACAATGGGGTACAGCTTCCTGCCCTTCAGACCCCGGAAGGCCACGCCCAGGTACTGGCCGTCCACCATGAAGCTGAGCGTCCCCTCGTCCATGTCCAGCACGACCACCAGGGCGTCCGGCAGGACGAACGACTCGTCGGGCTCCAAGAAGGCGGGGTAGGTGGGCGGAGCCACGGGGGGCTGGTTCTTGCTGTCGTGGTAGAGCTTGTTGCGGCCCAGGTCCCACCCCCACGACTCGGCGTCGCTGCCCACCAGCGAGGTGTAGCCCACAGAGTGGAGGGGCGCGGCGGCCGTGGCCACGCCCACCACGGCGTGCGTGCCCCGCTGGCGGCTGGGCCAGTGGACGCGCCAGGCGTGCAGGCCCCTGGTGTGGCCGACGCGCCCACGGATGCAGTCGGTGCTTTGCGCCACCGGGTGGCGGTGGAACGTCAGCCGGTCGTCGTCCTTGACGAAGACGTTGAGCGAGCGGTCGTCGGGGTTCCAGGCGTGGCCGAGCTGCAGGTCGGGCCCGGCGGGCGGCATGTCCAGCAGCAGGTCCAGGCGGGCGGGCCGGCAGAAGTCGGGCCCTCGGAGTTCGCGTCTGGCCGGCCGGTAGGAGGGCTCGCCGCGGACGTCCACGGACTTGATGCTCCCCGAGACCTTCTGACCCATCGCGCCGCGGCCCGGGTGGGGAGGGGCGGGGCTATTGTGGGGTCTGTCTCTGCTCCGGTGCCCTCTGTTACCTCATCAATGCAGATTGGCCCCGCCTCCCTCCGCCAGCTCCAACTGCGCTTCTCTGATGACAAACGGAGTCACCGCCTCGCTGTGGCAAACCCGTCCTGTTCAAAGAAACCGTGGCCCTGAGGGAAGAGAGAGGAACAGAGGAGACAAAACACTTAATTACAGGAACAGAGAAAAAAACACTAAAATCACTAGAGCCAAAATGGTGCCTGTTGCCCGAAGCGCAATGTAAAAGAAGAGAGGGAGCAGGACAAGCCCTGAAGCCGACTTCTGTCTTTCCCCTCACATTCTGTGTGTGGAAGTATCACAGATGTTGAACAGTGGGAGCTTTTTCACCGATCAGCTTAATCAGAGACACACACTTAACCCTGCAGGTGCAGAGCCCACACACACACTCACTCACTCGGACTCACACGCGCGCACGCGCACACGCACACGCACACGCACACACTTCAGCATTTCAACCTTATATTTAGACTTTACAATCTTATTTCTGTTACTTTTTTGCTAAATAAGACAAACTATCTGCCTGTGGGGTGAGAGAGTTTTACTTATTTCAAGATTTGACAGCGCGGTAAGATAATTTCACTTGTCAAGCAAAAAAAGTAACTTAAAACAAGCTAATATTTTCAACTTTTGAGAAAAAAAAAAGAAGTTTTTAAGTCTCATTACAAGACTACAACACTTGTTAAGACAGACATTTTTTGCAGTGCATACACACACACACACACACACACACACACACACACACACACACACACACACACACACACACACACACACACACACACACACACACACACACACACACACACACACACACACACACACTGCTGTATGAGTACACAGACATACATAAATACACATATGAAAGACGGAAACAAATGGCTGCAGGCACTCACGATATGACGGAGAACAGCCCGTAGGCTCAAAGTGCCCTTAACATAAATCTGCTCTGAGAGACGTTTGCCCTCCTACGAGGGGATCCTTCTGGACCGGGTCTTTTAGCTGATGCATTTTGTATGCGAAAAGGAAGCAAACATGTAATAAATAACCTCCGTCCCCTGCAGCAGTGAGTTAAAAACACCGACGGTTCACAAAAGGTCTACTTTCACGGAACATCAACAAGCCCTTTGTATCAAAGCGGCCTGGGAATTCATTAGAAAGGAGGGAAAAAAAACAAAAACAAACCACGAGGTCGCGCTTCGGCCTATTCAAAACAAGACCTCTCCCCGGCGCATCCCCCCCGTGCGCCAGTCGCATTCTTCCAGGAATGGAACAAGACCCCTCCCGGTTCTCAGAGGGCTTGGATCTGTACGCCTGCCCCGGCCCCCCGCCCGTTCGGCCCCCGTCGCTCGGATACGGTGATGTCACGGGCTCCGGGGCCGGAACGCGGAGGCGACAGCTGTGACCGGGAGGTCAGCGGTACGCCAGCATGCGGTCTGAACCCCGGCGACTCGCGGAGCCTGCGTTTACATCTGCCCGTTCGTCTGTCCGCATATCTACCGCTCCATTCATCTCTATGGAAATATCCATCTCCACCTCTCCCTGTATCATTCATGTACAACTATCCATCCGTGTTATTTATCACTGCGCTACCGGAGAGAAATGGGGGTGTGTTGTGCGTGCGCACGTGTGTGTGACTGTGAACACAAAAACATTACCAGGCAGCTTGCACAGCAGTAAATTACATAAATATTACACATTACACATAGACCTATATCATTTCGATAGCCACCTAGCCTTTACGTATAGTACTGGCTATCCATGTGGAAATATGCTAGTGTGTCTGTGTGTTGGTATAATACAGGCAGTGTTCATGCTCTAACCACCACATTTTTATACTGCCTTCTGCTTCCTCAATCCCCCTGGCTACTCCTCACACTCCCTCCAATTAACACCACTGCTTTACCTCTCTCCTCTCTCTCCTCAGCTACATATTCTCTCTCACCTTACCTCTATCTCTCTCGCTCCCCTACTCTCCCTCTCCACAGCTACAGTACATATTCTCTCCCTCTTTACCTCTCTCCACAGCTACATATTTTCTCCCTCCTTACCCATCTCACTCGCTCCTCTCTCTCCACAGCTACATAATCTCTCTCCTTACCTCTCCATCTCTCTCTCTCCCCTACTCTCCCTCTCAACAGCTACAGTACATATTATCTCCCTCCTTACCTCTCTCTCTCTCCACAGCTACAAATTCTCTCCCTCCTTACCCCTCTCTCACTCGCTCCTCTCTCTCTCCACAGCTACATATTCTCTCCCTCCTTACCCCTCCCTCTCTTGCTCGCTCCTCTCTCTCTCTCTCTCTAGATATTCTCTTCCTCCTTCCTCTTTACCCGTCTCACTTTCTCCTCTCTGCAGCTACCATGTTTCTCTGTCGTCCCTCACCTCTATCCTGTTCTAACGGTGCTCTGGGGAGCCAGGCACTCAGGCCAGCACACAGACTCCCAGCAGACCTCTTTTGCTGCCATTCACGTTCATAACAGCGTGAGTTTTCACAACACACAGTAAGCATTCAATTAATTTTAAAAAAAAGATTTAAAATGCTCTTAAACGTGCCTCATTAAAAAAAAAGAATCCCGCGCACACTATGTGAAAACCCGCTGCGACTGAAACGCGCGTCCCTCAAACGTAGGTTGTTTTTAAACATTTCGCCACACAAGCTGCGCCACTCCCTTCAGGAAGAGACACCGCCGTGTTGTCATGCGACAGACTCGGGAGGTGAGATTCGGAGCACTGCAGCCGGGTTATTCCCACGCTGGTACGTCAAAGGGACGTGTGAGGGGAGGAGGTGTGAAGACCGGGGACGGCTCGGTACACCACGTTTTAAGATTTCGTCACCCCGCCCCCTCCCTCCTGCTCTCTAGGAGTCTCTGGACACAGCAGAGAAAGAGAGGCCTTCCCTACCGCGCCGTTTACCTGCTTAGCAAACACTCTGTTACACAGCAACTTGCACATCACACACGGCAAAAACGGTCCGTCTAAACAAGTGTGCAATGTAATGTCTTGTAATGATACTTAAAATCTTTCTGAAGTGGAAAATATTAGCTTGTTTTAAGTTACTTTTTACTTGACAAGCTTGACTGCCCACACTGGCAATCTTTTAGTCTTATTTAGCAAAAATGTAACATAAATAAGATTCTAAAGTCTAAATATAAGATTAAAATGCTTGGAAAGATTTGGTTTTTGCAGTGTACATTTAAAAAATCACTGTTGTAAGAAGCTGGGTATTTATTGAGACAATTCAGGTGAAGCACCTCAACGCAAGGGTACAACAGCACTGCCCTAGGTTAGCAGTCCAGGCCCCAAGCCTGCGCTCCACGGAGCCTCCGATATCACGGCAGCCGAACACCAAGCGCCGTAGAACACAGAATATGCTCGGTGGCAGAGGAGCATCATGGGTAGAGTGTTTACAGTCAGGTCGACGCACATGCCTCGGAGTGCGAACGGGAACTCCCGGCGGGCCGTTGGGGAGGGGCGGCCCCCGTTACCACGGCCACCGGGAGCCGCCCACGTCGCCGGGGCTTGGGGGGGGGGGGGGGGGGGGGGGGCGCGCCATCTGCCGCTCGCGCCCGCCCTTTGCTGTTTCGCCCCCTCGTTCGTTTTTTTTTTTTTTTACCCGTCTCTCTGTCCCTCCTGCCGGCTCGTTTATGAGAGGGGGCTGCCCTGAGCGTCACTCCCGTTACCGCTCCGGAGCACGAGTGCTGCCGTCCCCCCGGGGGGATTGACGACTCCCCCTAATTGAGCAAAGTGTGAGGGTAGCTGTACCGGGGGAAGCAAGCTGCTCTCTCCCGGCTAATCAAGCGCGCGCGCGCGACGGCGACGCAGAAAAACCCGTCAAATTAATTTCAGAACCATTTCAGGCACGTTCTTGACACGGGCTTTGATTTTCGACACCTCAGCGACAAAGAAGCACTCAACAAATGACCTGTCGGGGAGCACCAGATGAGCCCCCCTTATGTCCCCATTAAGGCAAATTAACACACAAACACACACTCACATTCACACTCTCGCATACACGCTCGCAGAGTTGTATAAAGATGATTCCACAGTCGGGCGTCACAGGACTATATTTGGTATGAGTGGCAATATATGTGGTTTCACGTTAATGGCAGTAACATGCACAAATCATGCATCATTAACTCTCTAACTAAAGATCCATATTCACCACGAAGCTTTCCTTCAGCCTTCAGTAGCCACGTTTCTCAAGGTCTGTGGCTCATACAGTCTTACAATATGTCAGCTATGAGATTTCACATTTCAAATTGATACCCCCCCCATTCACTCCAAAACGCCTCTGTTAAGACAGTAAGAGGTAGCATCACCCTAGCTGCGTTCAGATTACAAATTACATTCTGTCAAACATCCTGGGTTATTTATATAAAGCTGATTTGATCCCAGTTGCAGTATCCATTAAACGCAGAGGTTCTTTCCTTGTTTGCCTTGTAGGAGTGACATTTAATGTAGATGCAACTTTGCTGAAACAGAGGGTATCAGACCTGTCAGATATCCTATCCCAGCGAGCCAAATGCAGACAACTCCTGTCAGATTTCATTTCAACATGACAGTGCAATTGCAACAGCCAGGTAACACACAAAATTACATAAAACAAGAAATGTGTCTTGGCTACATCCCTATGGAATTACGTGCCTAGAACATCCTGTGTTCAGATTTCTTCAATTTCCATTGTTCAAACAACAACCTTTCCACAACATTTGGGAGAACACAAACAAAGAACAATACTGAACCTACTGGAGAATAAACAAACTCAACAATACTGAACCCACTGGAGAATAAACAAACTCAACAATACTGAACACACTGGAGAATAAACAAACTCAACAATACTGAACACACTGGAGAATAAACAAACTCAACAATACTGAACCCACTGGAGAATAAACAAACTCAACAATACTGAACACACTGGAGAATAAACAAACTCAACAATACTGAACACACTGGAGAATAAACAAACAACAACAATACTGAACCCACTGGAGAATAAACAAACAACAATACTGAACACACATGGGAAAGAAACAAACACAACAATACTGAACACACTGGAGAACAAACTCAACCAATCTGAACACACTGGGGAAGAAACAACAATACTAAACAAACTGGGGAACAAACAAACACAATTAAACTGAACACACCGGAGAACAAACAACAATACTGAACACATTGGGGAACACAATAAAAAAAACAACATGGAGCATGCTGCAGACACAAGACAAACAAGGAGGCCCGCTCTAGAGAACAGAATGCACACGCTGCAGAGCACATGCAACGCAGATCATTTTCAAGAACACAACAAACAACACATGAGCGTTACACGGCATCTGCATCACCTCTACCATATTTCCCCCAACATAACCTCACCAAATACAAAAAGATCTTACCATTGAATTTTCAGGTAAAGTTTTCTTCAACACCGTCCGCGTTAATGAAAAACTGACAAGATGCAGGTGCGTAAAAGCAGCGGTTTGCGTAGAAATACCTGCGGTGTAAGTATCTTACGAGAACAGGTAAATGTACTGGTCATCTAATCATGAGGACCCAGAAGCGCATGCCCCGGCCAACGTGGAAGTGTGAGATTTAAAGCTGATGGGAGAGACGTCCGAGGGCAGTCTGCGGGATTAGAGCAGAGGGAGGTGAGGTGAGAGGGAGGCCCCGCTCTGCCTGGTCCCCTGCTACGCCCCACGCCGGCCTCGCTATCACCCCTCAATTCCTCCCGCAGAAGAACAGAGATGCAAATGAGAGGCTTCCCCTGCTTAGGTAACGTGCCCTGAGGATTCCGGAACTCCCGGCAAGTCCCACCCCTCCCCTCGAGTCTGACCCCTCCCCCCACCACCAAACCACACCTCTCTCCGTGCTGTAGGGTGTGGCTTCTGCCCTAGCCGGGAATGTTGGCTGCGCTAGGCTAATCAAGTCAGTCTCTCCAGTCAAGTCAGCCGCAGTACAGATTCAGCAAGAGAGTGAGAAGTACCAAACCTGCTAGGAGGGAGAGAGAGACAGACAGAGAGAGAGAATGAGAGAGAGACACACACACACACACACACACACACACACACACAGAGGGGATGAAGGAGGGGCATAGAGAGAGGGAGGGAGAAGGCGTGCAGGACTGAAGAGCCGCAGCAGTTGGAGGAGTCAAAGGTTCCCCGCGATGAAAGCGCGGCCACTCCCCTTTCCTCCTCCCACTTACACAGTCCCCTCCCTTTATTATCTCTCCCCCTCTCTCTCTGCCCCACAGGGCCCACACCTCCACCTCTCCTCCCCTCTTCCCAGTTTCCCCTCCCTCACACACCACCTATGTGTGTTTTTCCATCAGCGCGCCCGCAAGGCGTGCCCCTGGCCCGGGGCGGACTCGAGCCAAACCCGGCGAGCAGAAAATCCATCCCGCGCACTCAGATTGATGACCCCGTAAACATGGGCTGAAGAAGTGCTGACTGTCCTCCCCACACGTGAGCCAGAACAACACTCTCTGTGTTTGGGGAAGGAAAACTGGGCCGAGTCTCGGTTCAATACGACTGCACTTTGCGCTTCGAGTCATTTTAAGCCAGTATTCCAGTTTTCAATACTTGCTCTCACTCTCACTCTCACGTCCGCTTTCTGAAAGTCCGCAGGAGAAGACGGGAGCTACAGGCCCAAGTCTGCGAGCCGCTGCCCGCACAAACGGTTCTCGCTTTCCGAAGGCGGCGGTCAGTTCGGGACACGGCGTCCAAACCCCGCGCCCCCCGTTCACATGCCGTTCTGACCGCCGGCCCTCGCGGCCGCAGCCGGGCGTCGCAGGAGCCCAAGCGCTTATTTTTACAGACGTGACCCAGCGCGGCGGCAAACCTCTTTTCTCACGCTCGAGAGGTTGCTGAAGCTCGACGGGCTTCTCAGTTTGCACTTGTTTGAGTGCGATAAATCTGAAGGTACGGCTATTTAAAAACACGCTGGGATCACCCGTCACAGACGCGCATGTGTTTTCCCACTTCTGTCGTTTCACAGAAAAGTACAAAAACAACTTGCTGCTTTTGCAAATCAATCGACTGACTAAAAATGAAATCACAGAGCATTCTTTAGGCCACTGGTTCTGAAACTTTTTAACAACAGGACCCAAATTAGAAATACTTTTTAATGTCGGGACACAAATTAGAAATTTAGTACCTTTCAGGGACCTGTCAAGTACACATACCAGCATAGCCTAGTGGACTACAGACTCATTTCAGGACCCACCTCATACACTCCCACGACCCACTTTGGGTCCCGACCCATAGATTAAGAAACACCGCTTTAGGCTACATTAGATTATCGGAATCCCATTTATTCTATTCACACTAACTGGCTATGAAGGAGAAACGTGTGTATTTGTGTAAAAGTGTGTGTGTTTGTGGTGGAGAGGACAGTGAAGCAGGCATCCGGAGGAGATTAAGAGGAAGGGACTCCCCTGTGCACACGCGTCCCCACTTACATTCAAACGGGACAAAGGGGCGTGGTCTGCCTCCCCATTTTCTTCTTCAGCGGCTTTTACCGCTTTGCCCTGTGGGACAGAGCAGCACATGGGGACAAGGGCGGGGCGGCGGGGGGATCCAGGGTTAATCTGAGGGCACGGCGAGCGGAGGGGGCCATCTGGACGGAACGTTGAATAAGCGGCTGGAGGGCACTCCCCCCTCCAGGCGACACACGCACACACACACACACACACACACACACACACGGCTTCACAGCGAGGGCCCAGGATGGGTGAGGGGGGGTGGGGGGGGGGGGGTGGGGGCGTGAAGTGGATGGAGACGGGGCCTACGCAGCAGACGTTAGCCCCCACCCTGGACAGATGGCTGACAAAAGAGAGTCCGGAGGCGAGAGAGAAGGGCGTTGGCTAGGAAGTAATAACGCAAAAGCAGAGAATGGAGCTGGGTGACAGGGGGCGATGAGAAAGTGAGACTTTAGTGGCTTCTGTTTACACGAGGCAACCGGTCCCGGGACAAAGACCAAGAGCCATCCATGCTGTAGATGGGACCATGATCTTTTTTTAATGGTAGCACTCCTCAGTGTCACCCACAGAGGATCTCCACTCACTGCAAAAACCAAATCTTAACAAGCATTTTAATCTTATATTTAGACTTTAGAATCTTATTTTTTTGGTAAATAATGCAAAATGATTGCCAGTGGGGTGAGATTGTTTTACTCATTTCAAGATTAGCCAGCGGGGCAAGATCATTTCACTTGTCAAGCAAAAAGTAACTTAAAACAAGATAATATTTTCCACTTTAGAGAAAAAAAGGGTCACACTTTAAACTAAGTCTCCATACGAAGGCTTTATGTAGCATATATAAAGCCTTCATAAACAAGACATAATGGCTTCATAAATCATACATAAGCAAATGTCATGCTTCATAAAGGGTGACATAACACATTCTTATGCCAAATGTGACATAACCAACAATAGTCACCTGGCTAATGGCTAAACATTATACTGGGTGACATAAAACATGCTTATGTAGGATGCTAGGCTAACTGTGACACATCTGGCATAAAATGTTGTATAAGAAGGTGTTATGTCACCCTTTATGAAGCATGACATTTGCTTATGTATGATTTATGAAGCCGTTATGTCATGTTTATAAAGCCTTCATATGACTTTGTTTAAAGTGTGACCAAAAAAAGATTTTAAGTCTTACAAGACAAACACTTGTTAATACAGACAATTTTTGCAGCGAATTCCCTTCTTTGTGAAGAAGATAACACTTCTTTCCAGAGTCGATCACGGGGCGAGGAATGTGTGAGAGAGAAGGAGGGAAACGTTCCGCACACTTAGGTAGTGGTGTTTCACCGCAATCCTCCACTTCGCCGAGGGACAGCGTGAGATAGATGCGATGTGCTGGCAGCCAGATCTGACTGAGGCAGAGATTAAAGAAACGGAACATTTAATGTAGGTGGAGAAAAAACTGAATAAAGAGGAAGATGAAGGAAAAGAGAAAATGACGGGATAAAGAGAGAGGGAGAAGATGACTCCCGCTGTGTGAGAAGGAGGAGTCGCTAAGTGTGTAAAAGTGCGCCAGGCTCGGAAACGCGCAGGGATGAATCCCACCAGTTCATTAAAACAATTTTACAAAGCAGGTAAATGCGCCACCAATCCCAATTTAATTTGCAATGGGTGAAATTAGTGAAGAGACTAACAGGAGAGGAAGCCACTAACGTTTAACTATATAAGGACATTTTATTTTGAAATCACCTGAAGTTAACCAACTGAATGACAGCTGAAAGACATGCAGCTGCCTGACTATGATCATGGTTAAGATGCTGTGGTATATGCTCTGGTTAAGATGCTGGGGTGTATGACTGGTTAAGATGCTGGGGTGTATGACTGGTTAAGATGCTGCGGCGTATGCTCTGGTTAAGATGCTGCGGCGTATGCTCTGGTTAAGATGCTGCGGCGTATGCTCTGGTTAAGATGCTGTGGCTAAGATGCTGCGGCGTATGCTCTGGTTAAGATGCTGTGGCGTATGCTCTGGTTAAGATGCTGGGGTGTATGACTGGTTAAGATGCAGTGGCGTATCCTCTGGTTAAGATGCTGTGGCATATGCTCTGGTTAAGATGCTGTGGTATATGCTCTGGTTAAGATGCTGGGGTGTATGCTCTGGTTAAGATGCTGTGGTGTATGCTCTGGTTAAGATGCTGTGGCGTATGCTCTGGTTAAGATGCTGTGGTATATGCTCTGGTTAAGATGCTGGGGTGTATGACTGGTTAAGATGCAGTGGCGTATGTTCTGGTTAAGATGCCGTAGTATATGCATCGATGGTACAAATGTAAGTTAGGGGCAGATAGGTACAGTGGATAGAACGTGTAAAATAAATGGATGCTGATGATCATAAGCATAGGAATAGCAGTAGGAGTTTGTGTTGTGAGGCTGTAGTTGTGGTTATAATTGTTTTCGTTGTCATTATTACCAAAAATATGCGAGCATGACAAAGGTTTTTTTGGTGGAATTATTAGTTGATGGAAAGTAATGACAGAATTCCCTTAGTTCATACATAAAAAAATGTTCTCTACTTGGTTTAATGCATCTCATTTACTGAGCTCCCTGTTTTTGTGAGGATGCGCTGAAAAGCCATATGCAAATAGTAATTTGCATAAGTAAGTATCACCTGCAAAGGCACACGGTGCGGCTGCCGGTGGAAAATGGCCGTTGTGTGTGACCCATTGTGAGTGCTTGCAGAACCTGCTCCACAGTTCCTACCCAGAAGGCCTCACTCAGCCTCCCACTGACACATTGATTGCATCTCGCATAAACATCCTCTACCGGATGACAAACTCAAACCGTCAAACTGTGAAGACACACATCTCTCACCATCTCCTTCCACTCTGGAGACCGCGGGCGAGGCACAGCAGGCCCCCGCCATCGAGCGGCGCGGGGGCCAGGGGCTCCTCGGCTCTAACACCTTCCACAAAGCCCCCCCGACAACCCCCGTCCTCACCCCACCACACCCCCCGCCTCTCCGTCTAAGCCGCTCATCTTTCAACCGCTTACAAGAAAGAAGCTAAATACAGTACAGGGGACTTAATCTTATTAGAGAAGTGAATCCATGTTCTTAAGAGCACTGGGGCAGACGGTGGCGAAGTTGAGGTTTGGAAAGTCGGGGATAAATGGGAAGCAGTGTTCCTCACTGAGATTTTCTGCTACGTCTCTCCCGAATCGTCGAGTGCCCCCTCTCTGACCTCCCAGCGCAGAAAGAACAATGCTGCGGAGCATAAAAAACCGCGTACTTCGTTGCTAACCTGAAAACAACACCCACCCGCTCTGAACCCGCACTGCCTTGTACACACTGTAATGACCATACATCTCAGTTATGGTCTTTATACGAATGCCAATAATTAATTCTGTCCTATTAAAGTATCAAGGACATATACAGTATTATGTCCTGATTGGAGAATAGAGCAGCAGGCTTCTGTGAGCAGGTCGCTATGTAGGAAAAAATCCTGAGCAACTAAACAACATGTGTTAGTTAACTTTTTTCCAAATACTATTAGTTTCTGAAATCAACAAAAAAAAACAAATAAATAAAAATGCGTCAGGGCCTAAAGTACTAAATACCGACTCAAATTCATTGTGTAAAATGGAGCGCGCACTATACTGCGGTCAGATTGATCGCGTGCCTCGCCACACACTTGTGCACAGCAGTCCATTTGAGCCAAATGCTGTGGGTTGTTCAGGCCTGCTGTCCGGTGCGGTTAAATGAACGCGAGGTACATTGAGTGCCCTCACCCTTGAATCTCTGTGCGCAGTTAAAGAGAGGAATGGGCACAATGCTTGTGCTTGTGCGCAGGTAACTGAAGAGATGCTGTACTGGAACGGCAGCCTTTCACCGCCTCAGAAACGGGGGCTCGACCGGGCCCGCTCCCTTTTTCGCCCGAGACGCATTAAACACGGAACCAGCGAGGCACCGCCGGGAGTCCAGGAAGCACCGCTGACCGCGAGCGCCCACCTGACAGGAAACCGGCCGCCGACATCCTGCCAAAGAGCTTCCTTCGCAACCAGGGCTGGTTCAGACGATATTCCCCGCACTGCGACTTCTCTGCTCCGCTCTGCAGAGTGAGCCGGTTTCGTTTACACGACCTTCCAGTCTGAAACTCGCGCTCTCTGCTCGCTCTCTCTCTGTTTATTTTTATTTCTCTTTTTCACTCGGTGTTCCTTCATTGCCTCCCGTCTCTGTTTTCGGATTTAAAGGGATCAAAACCGGCTTTTCAGAGTAAGGAAAGACTCTCCCGTCTTTCTTATGTTTCCACTTGTCCTTTTTCGCTATCCGTTCTTCCCCGGTCTGCATTTTTTCTCCAAGCACTTTGCGAGAGGCGGTCTGATTTGTTGACGGGGTCTGGGGTGAGGTGGTGGGCGTTGAGGATCATCGTTTAACCTGATTTACGACCCCGTCTCTCCCTCCCCACCCCCACCCTCCTCCGCAGCGGGAGATCTGTGGCGCGTCCGTGTCGGACCCCAGCTTTCCCCGCATGCAGACCATCACAAACCACAGAGCACACTCCAGGCCTAAAGCAAACCGACTGGTGCAAACAAATGGAACCTGTTATATCCGCTGGCGTGCATGCGCTGCACACAGGGAGATATGAAAGTAGGCCACACCTTGCAGCTTTCACATTCTGAAGGTGCCAGAATTCAAAAGAATAATGATTTTTTTTGGCTTTTTATTTATTGGCAGTGGCAAGGAGAGTGACTTCATATTTGACTACATGGACAGAATAGAACAGGGGAAACCCTAGTGCCTTCAATCTTGGCAGTAGATGTAACTGAGCTTAATAGCAGCAGGCGACTTAGAAAGCCTGTGACCTTCACGAGACTTCTATCACACGCTGACAAGTGCAGCAGGGCACAGGCGAGTGGGATTGTGGGTAATTCTGCTTCAGTGAATGGGCATACTGCCCATGGGCCTGCAGTACAGCAGCTAGATCGGTTGGTAACATGACCTACAGCCTCTGTCAGCAGCCAACCTCTTTGAAATATTTAGTGAAACACTGGATCCCTTTACACACCACCCTCAGATCTCATTCCCAGTACTGTCCGGAATACCGGCCGGGGAGGGTGGGGGGTGTGAGCAAAGCTCTGGGCGAGGATCATTACCACCGTGTCTGTAATGAGCCAATGACATTATCTGTTTACTTAAAAGAAGCCATTTTCCTGGATGGCTCACATATTCCGTGACCCATTCGTACTCATACAGATTTCTCAGCTCGTTCCAACGGCGGCAATGCTCTCTCTAGGTTAAAACGTTAGCGCACCACACAGAACTGGACCGCGTGGCCCTAAGGCATACCAGAGGCAGGGTGCTGACCCCCAATGCTCTACCAAAAGTCACGCGTGTAATGGAGGTCCATCTGTTTCATAAAACACACGTCTGCTTTGTTTTCCGCTATTCATCTGGGGACTCCAGTTTTAATTGGAGCTGATGTTCCCTGACACCGGCCCAGATGTTGAAAATTCTAACTTTGCAGGAATGAGGAATCGAGGGGGAGGGGGGGGGTTTCAGAAGGGAAAATGTCATTGCTCATTAACGCGTCACGTTTTCATTAAACAAAAGCGCAATTGAGCGGTGAAATATGACATTTCACATGATTAGATGTACTGTGAAGCAATTAGCCAGTCAACAATGTTTTAGTCTCGAGCATGAAACCAGCCAGTTGTATATTCTGAAGAGGGGTGATGGGGGGTTTTACAGAAGCACAGGTTTCCCACACATAGGCTTTACCTGGGCTGGTCGCCCAAGTAAACAAACGCCCGCCCAAATATATTTGGAGACCCACTGGGTAGCTGGGGGGTGAAAGTAGTAAAAAAAATTAATAAAAAAAACACAAAGAAATCCTGTATCTACCACCACCATTTTTATTGATGTCATTACTTCAGCTGCTGTTGCTACAAAACCATATACTCTGAGCAATACTGCAAGTACTATCTGTTCATACTCTTACTGCTACTGCTGCTACGACTACTACCACTACTACTAATTAATAAAATGTTGTGCTCCCTCTCTTCCTCTTCAGAACAGGCTCTCTCTTCCTCTCACTAAACACAGGCTCTCTCTTCCTCTCACTAGATCACAAAGGCCCTATAAACTCTGAAATGCTGTTGTCCTCTGCTCCTCAGAGGCCTGCTGTTCAGCCAAATCATTCCCACAGGCTCCACAGACTCCTCTCTAATCGTTCAGAGTAAGCGTCCTGAGCTGCAGACTCGCTGTGACATTTAAATTGCCTGACTAATTGAGCTCCCAGATGCTCTAATGGGGACGCAGTTTCGACCGAGTCAGCAGAATTTCTCCGACTTCGCAGCCCGGAGGGAGACGGCGAACAGATTAAACTATCACCCGACAATTTGTTGAACTCTTGCCTCTTACTCGAGCGTACATGATGCCTGATGAACGCCGGGCAAGTTTCCAAAAAGAAAACAATCCAAATTCCTCAGTGCCACATCCTATATGAACACTCAATGTTTGCAGTTTCTTCTACAGGTATAAAATAATACAAAAAATATTGATATGGTATGACGATAATCTAATATGAATGCTGAATTTGATGATACCTTTGGAGAACTTTTTTTAAGGACACCAGAGAAGACTGCAAGGGAAAACCAGGCAACTGACACAATATGATGAACACAGAGAATTGAAAAGGTTAAGGCAAATCGATCAATATCCTGTTAAGAAAAAAAATAATATATTTTTATAATAATAATATAATATATTATATATTTTTTTTTCTGCTACAGGATTAAAGATGGATAATCTGCCGTTACCATGACAACTTGGGGAAAGATGGCACAGATAAGGTTTCATGCGTTTCGAGAAACGTTTCTATGAACAGGGACAACCTGAAAAGAAAGGAAGGGGAGGAGGGAAGGAAGGGGGGGGGGGCGGGTAATGGCAGGTGTAACGAGCGAAACCCCACCCACTCCCCGACTCCCACCCCCCCAACACACTACTGTGTTTAGCTCACATCTCCCACGCACTGACTGCCCAGGAGAATCATGGGAGATTCTTATTATTTTATTTCCCTCTAGCCGCAGTGCATCATGTAAACTTCCCAGAGGCCCCTGAGGAGGGGGCAGGGAACAACCATACGCGTCACGCGACCTTTCCACCCACACAACTTTCTTCATCATCCCGGCTTTAGTTCTGGGATTTTTGTCCAAGCGGTGTGGTTTTATATCAATATGTGAAATTACCATGGGGGACAGGGGGGCTGTAATGTAGCTTTCCACTGTAAGCGGCGTGAGGAACGCGGCTGGGGTCCTTGTGCCTGCGTACTACATATTTTAAACTGTGACCTTCAGCAGGAAGGGGAAATGTATCACGCTGACGAAACCTTTCTCCAAGACCATCTTCTAGCACGGCTAGTCAACTATAAAACCTGAACAACAACCAAAGTAGCAATGAGGCATTTTATAGGCCGGCACGCTGTCAGTGTAAAATACTGACAGTACTAAAACAAAATAAATCAAAAACAGACCGGCCACAGGGGTCATTTTCTCCATTGCTGACCCCTCCCCCCACCCCACCAGATACATACACTCCCTCTCTTTCTCTTTCACTGTGGTTAACCGATCCTTCATAAAGGTGACCCTTACTGAAATCAATAGGCATGGCCTGAATTCATCAGGAAAACAAAAGGAAGTGAAGTAACGTGACACTATACAGTAGAGGCAAAATGGCCGCCTACAGTTTCTACTGTGCCTGTGTGCGCGTGCTACAAAGTGAGGGAGAAAATACATACAAATAAAAAGGTAGTGGGCAGACAGTGAGATTACGGAAAATTATTGAAAAGAGACAAGAGAACAAGAACGGTGTTGCCAAATTGTTAACCTCCACCTCTACATTTTCTTTACAAAGGAAACTACATACATACAGTACATGCAAAATCATATATAAACAAATACATGTCCTACATGTCACATATTATGCTGCCTGCTTGTCATCATTAATGCAGCCGAGTATGTCTGCCACGCAGGCAATTAGCAAGCGTTTAAACTCATTATCCCACCTGTCTTGTGTAAAAGAGAACCTCAAATCAAGTTTGGCAGAACGCTTCAGCCTGTCCAACTAATTAGCAGACACACTTGCATTCAATAAAAATGATACAATACTGCTTCAAAATCAGACAAACAAAGAGAAATTATAAGTGCAGACTTTTGTCTGTCAAATTCTTTCCAGCAAATAAAGGGGAAATTACAGCTACAAGACAAGAGCAAGCCAATTTTTTCTGGTACGCACTTGAGAACATTTAGCCGTTGTGATGAAATATGAAATAACAGGCGAAGGGAACTTGGTAAACGTACGAACACTCAAAACACAGCACCGAGTGAGTTGTGAGTGAGATAGAAGAGTGGGTGCTATTCCTCGGCAACAAGAATGGAATCCCACCCGCCAACTCCCCCAATAACAACCCAAGTGGCGGAACTCGATAACCTCGCGCACGCTCTTCCTACACTCGCGGCTCCAAATTGTCGACCCGAGATTGAAACTTCCCTTTACACAGCATCAGTTCGCCTGCAGCCTGGCGTGCTGCTCAACCCCGGAGCAAAACCGAATGATTCACCTCTAAAAATACAGACGGACCCATCTCAGCGTGGGCGCGCCCCTGGACTACAGGCAATTACAGCGCGAAGGCATCTTGCTTATGAGGCGTGATGGGGGGGGCCCCCATTTCAAAACGCAGTTGGGTTTTAATCGTCCTTCCAGCAACAGGGCAGAGACTTCACATACAAGCCTGCTGATTGGAACTGGTCAGCAGACACAACAGATGACATCGTTTAGGATTCAAGGATAATATTTGTCCTACCGCCGTCTTACTGAATGTGTTGACAGAAGTGACTGGAGTGTCCGAGGCGGTTTGCCAGCGCATATCCAGACCGAGGGGCCCAGATCGGGCTTCGCTGTTCAAGCTCACTTCCTGGTCTTGTTGGGAGCTTCCCTCTCTGGCGCCAGTGCGGTTGGCTCCAGTATAGGTTTTTTATTGCAAGTTAATGGTACAAAATGCGATCAAAAGTCAATACATTTTTCTCACGAGAACATGTAGTCACCATAGGTGCTTTTTCTTTGTCCAATGTCTCCCAATGTGCCATTTTGTTAAGTTATTGTATCGGTTTGGCACTATATTTACTATTTTGTGGACCAATCCGGGAGAGTTTGAGGCACTTCCCAGCGCGTCACTAGTATCTCGCACGCTTAGTGGACGAACCAGACACAGTGACCATATAAGGGTCTCCGTACTGTGCAGCCTCTGGCTCCAATTTTTGTACAATATGACAGCACTTCCGCAGCTTCAAAACGCTTTTCGCAAGCCCATGGAAAGTCAACTGGTGACGTCACAGTCACTTTGTCCATATTTTTCTACAGTCTATGATCCAGACCCATATGTTCAATAAACTACTGTCTGGAGAGGAAGGGTTAATGCATTAGCCGTCACACGGGTAGGCTGTCAGCCATTCAGCAAAATCATCCATTTCATTCCTCTCTTGGTCACCTGACACATCTGCCAACGGAATCCTAACGACTAAGCAGCAATTTCCCACCAGCGGCCCTGTGAAACCGCCAGGCTCAGCCATGCACACACTGATTCCAACAAAGATAATAAAAAAAATACCTCTCTGTGAAATTATCTCTCCCCCCCACCCCAAAATGGCTTCATTATCAGAAATCCAATCTGCAAGAGAAGCGCTTAGTGACCGGCATTACATGGTGACCTGGCAGAGCTGAAGACGGCTCAATTTTCCCCACTTTCGCAGCAACGGACGTTTTCGCTTCTCCAGCACCAGCAGGCAGATTGTTTCTTGAGTACAGACAACCATGCCTCCTCATTAAATAATTGATACAATTATTCCAACTGAAAAGAGCGTGAGAATGAACAGCGAAGGTGGAGAACATGTGGGTGGGTGTGCTTCATTTCCAGGCCGAAGTGTAGAACGTTTACAGTTACCCGGGTTACACTCCAAATAAATTCCTCCAAGTCTACTCCCCTCACCGATACGGATCTCTGCTCACAGAGAATGCGGAATTCTGGCTATTGTCTGCAGCCCAACTATACTTTACTCCTCCATATTCACTACATCCACACACTGCTTATGCTTCCCAGCATACACCTCGTTTACGACAGGACAATTCCGGGGGAAATGGCTCCTTTTCAATCTTGACCCCAGTATGAAATTAACTTTTTCACCCAGCGGCCAGAGTGGCTTGTGGATTCTAAAAATCACCAACCATATTAACATTTTACCAGCCACATTACCTTTTACAATATAACACAACCTGGTTGCTTACCGGCCAAAGTGGCTGCTAGAGTAAGAATCTTACCAGCCACAATCAATTTTACCAGCATTTAGCTGGTGGCTGGTGTTCATTTCACACCCTGATTTGATGCCCATAATGTACCCTGCAAATAAATATTTGACTTCAACAAGCATCTATCTGCCATAGGGGATTCTCCTTATAAGAGAAAGTTACAAAACTCCCAAAAGTATGGTGAGAAAAAGTTGAAAGCAAACCATCAGACAATCAAACCAAACTTTTAAGAACTTTTATCAATATTTTGGGATGAACTGTTCCTTTAACCCAGGCGTGCACAATAAGGGCCGATCCGTTTCAGGATTTTGTGACAACTTCTGCTCTAATGATTTAATTTGCCTAATCATATCTTGAGCTGACAATTTTATAATCTACAGCTGCAGACTGCAAGTGTATCCAAAAGATTTTACTGTGCTCAAGTACAGGAGTGAAACAGTGTAGAGAGCTGTCAGAAAACTAAAACTAAGGTAACTGGTTGGAACAAAAACCAGCACGTATGACCGGCCTACCCAAACCAGTTTTGCACCCCTGCTTAAACCAGTCAATCACAATAGTTTTGTAATAGTACTGTAAAACAAAAAGTACAAGAGATCACAATCCCACACAGTTAATTGGTGTATATATCGGACTGTATAGAACAGCATATGAAAAATTTAGCAAAATGTTAAAAAATAGTTTGAGTAGTTGAGAATTTAATTATACATAGGCCTATTAATTCTTAATGAATACAAACAATTAAGTCACTCAAACATGACTTATATAGAGAAAGTCTTTGTGATTACAATGGTATCAAGATAGTTTTTACAATTTATGGTTGTCAAACTGTCTCAAAAAATGGGTAGGGCAAAAGTAAAAGAGTAAAAATTGATATTTTGTCCTTAATTTTCTTTTTGATAGTTGGTGTTTTTCCTCAAAAGTATACAAATGGTCGCTGCTCCAAGGCTACATTACATCAGAAAGATCTGAGAAGTCAAGATTGAAAATTAGCCATTTTCCCCCAGAATTCCCCTACACTCCCTAACTATGCTCTAGGTCCTATGTGTTCCCTCAGTGGCCTCTACCACTAAACCCTCTGTAGTATCTTCACCCTCCCTCTGCTCCCTATATCTTCTAAAACTATACCTTCTAGCCTCTACACTCACTCTGAAACATACAGCATCAAAGGCCCTACACCCACACCTGGCCCACACCTCCACTGGCTCTACATTATGCTTCATCCTCAGAGATGCGTGCTGCGCATTGATCCGCACAACAGCTCAAAAATATTGCCGTATACCTCTGATAATAGCTTCAACAAATGGGTGGGAAAAACATGTCAATTAAAGCAGAATTTAAAACCTCCAGGTTTTAACACGTTGGACCACAAACCGCACTAGTTGAGTCAGAAAGGAGCAGGTCTCAGATGAAGAACAGAATGTAATTAGTTGTGGAGGAAGCACAGTTGAACCTGCCATGCCTTTTAAGTCAATACTGCTCATTAATTTCACAGCCTTAATTAAGTTCATGATGTCCCAAAAAATGATTAAAGAAAATTATACAGCAGCAGAATGAGGCACATACATAGGTTTTTGCCTTTCAGTGCCTTTTCTGCACTTAGGAAGAATATAAAGCATCCTTGCTGGATAAAACCTACACCCTGCGAATTCTAATTGACTTCTGGCAGCTTTCGCAGAAGATATTGCTCTCATGGGCTCGATGTTTTGCACCTCACATGAATTTACCTTCCATATTTCTCCAGTCAGGGGTGGTGAAAGAGAGTGCTCGTTTCGGCTGGCATAGTGTGTAAGATATTCGGCGTGCGTCCTTCAACAGACTTTAAAACCCATCTCCCTGCTCACCTCTCTGGGCCCTCTGATTACAACTGAAGGGGAAATGGACCTGTCAGGGTCTCATAAATTATCAGGCTGGTGTGAGGTGCATAATGGGGATGAGCTCTTAGGCCCCATTGGCTGGAAGACTATTTTCTCAGTGCTTTGCACTTTAATGTTTGGTGTTGTTGTGCCAGTGTTCAGCTTACACAATTTTCTGTGCCAGTAGTTCTTTGTTCAGTGTTCCAGTGCTTAGCATGCCTCATTTCAGGTACACTACACCTCAGTGCTGGTTACATATGGTATTCCTGCTTTCAGCTGTGGCAGCTTGTAGATACACTGCAGAGCCTACATGAGGACCACGCCCCTGACATGCAGGTTCCGCACTACTACAGCCCCGTGTCTGAGATGTAGGGCCCTCAATCTCTGTGTCCGGGATGTAGGGCCCTCAATCTCTGCGTCCGGGATGTAGGCTCGCCACTAGTACAGCTCTGTATCTCAGCTCTGTATCTCAGATGTAAGGCTCTGGCTAGTAGCCCCATCTGTACTAAGGTTGTCACGATATCCGATAATATCAAATATCGCGATATTTGAAAATATCGCTGAGATGACTATCCATAGCCATGATATTCTAAAAAAAGATATAATTTTTCAAAATTATTATTATTATTATCATCATTGTTATTGATATTCTAAGGACAAAACATACATACATGGTTTTAAATGATAATATTCGTTGGAAATAAATAGGTGAGTTAATATTTAAAAATCTGTACTCTAAATCTTTGCATTACTTCATGTGCCGTGGCCTGCCCAACAAATCAGAGTGGAGCATCCTTTCCCGCTCCATTTTATATTTTAGTTCTGTATGCTTTGTTTTTTAAATATTTGGTTATTATTATTTGATCTGTAATTATTATTTTGTTATTATTTGTATACAGGCTATTTAGACTAGCGTTGTCATAATATCGGATATCGCAATATTTGTTAGGCATACCGGCGATATGAAAATGGGATATCGTGACAACCCTAATCTGTACTCCCCCAGCTGACATGTAGGGTCCTCACTAGTGTGGCTCAATGACAGATATAGGGTCCTCACTAGTGCGGCTCAGTGATAGATATAAGGTCCTCACTAGTGAGGCTCAGTGACAGATATAAGGTCCTCACTAGTGAGGCTCAGTGACAGATATAGGGTCCTCACTAGTGCGGCTCAGTGACAGATATAGGGTCCTCACTAGTGAGGCTCAGTGACAGATATAGGGTCCTCACTAGTGAGGCTCAGTGACAGATATAGGGTCCTCACTAGTGAGGCTCAGTGACAGATATAGGGTCCTCACAAGTAAGGCTCAGTGACAGATATAGGGTCCTCACAAGTGAGGCTCAGTGACAGATATAGGGTCCTCACTAGTGAGGCTCAGTGACAGATATAGGGTCCTCACTAGTGAGGCTCAGTGACAGATATAGGGTCCTCACTAGTGAGGCTCAGTAACAGATATAGGGTCCTCACTAGTGCGGCTCAGTAACAGATATAGGGTCCTCACTAGTGCGGCTCAGTAACAGATATAGGGTCCTCACTAGTGAGGCTCAGTGACAGATATAGGGTCCTCACTAGTGAGGCTCAGTGACCGATATAGTGTCCACACTAATGTAGGTTAGCATGTTGTAGTGGGCACTGACCTTCAGTGCATTTCTGTAGGATGCTATGCTGTGTGTGTCATGTGATTGTGTGCAGCTGTGTTTTGCATGTTCAGTGTGTTCCGTAAGCTGCTGCATGCTACGCATGTGTATGAAATTGAGCCCTTAATCTACTGTAGATTTTGCACCCCTAAGCAATTCTACATTCATTCACAATTTGAAACTCAAATGCGCTCTAGTTCAAGTTTCTGACACATTTGAAATCATTATACGACTCATTCTTAAGTCACCGGCTCTCATCAGCTGAAAACACCACATTTAACGCAAACTCCTTCATTTTTAATGGCTTATTCTAGGGCGAAGTGGGAAGATTTTAGCATGAGTATTTGGAGGGCGAGGGTTCGACCTTATCAAAGAATAATGAGGCTAAACAGCGAATGACAGTGAATCATAAAAAAAAACTTCCATCACACAGACGCGAAAATAATGAACCCTGGCGTTTACGAATGCAAGCAGACATTAAGTCACCAGCTTCTTTGGAGGCCTGCTGTATGACAGGGCATCTACTCACATGTTGGATTCCACTCCACGACGAGGGAATGAAAACTCCCAACAACAAAAACAAATCAGAGAAACAACAGCGCCCGCCTGCTGTTGTCTAAATGCTAATGAGGGCTCTTCAGACAAACAGGACTTAGTCATTAGTCGATAGGAGCTCGGCTTCACAAGAGACCGTTTTCCTCGCTGTGTTTATTTCCAATCATGATGAAGAAGCATCTCTGTAAAACACTCAACATTTAACCGCTTGTGTTGAGGACCACCCAGGTCACTGTACCCATGCACCGGGAAAGTCACATCCTATGTAAATAATTTAATGTAGTGATTAGATCCTCAACACGGGAGATCCAACAGGATCTGCTGGTTTTTGTTTCCACACAAAAATCAGTAAATAATTGAGACCAAGAAACCAGGTGAGGTAAGCTAATCATATAATCAACAGCTTTAATTGATCAACAAAAACCAGCAGGCTTCGTTGCTCTAGAGGGCCAGGGTTTGGGAACCATGTTCTACTTTCTAGATATGACGGAGACGGCTCCGGTGTCCCGGTCCCCCGGCAGAAGAGTGCTCTCGTTCCCATCTCATTAACGGCTCCGATTTAATCATGCCCTGAGCAGAGGCCGAGAGGGCAGACCTGTGAGCTTCCAGTGGGACACCAGGATGAGGATGACGGCACATCCAACCTACCCTTTCACAACCCCGCCCCCAGCGTACATGATTGATGATGTAATGTCTCTGCCGGGTGCTGTCCGCATGGTTGACGTCAGGACGTGGAGTGCTCCGGTCGGCGGCGATGACACATCCGCTCGGCACGGCCCGGCGATCCGCCCCGCTCGCGGCCGTTCCCCGGGCTCCGTCACCGAACCGCTTTCCCCAGTAATGAAGCCATCTTGTTGTCAGCCGCCGCCACCCTCCTCCTCCTCCTCTGCAGTCAACCTCTGCTGTTCAGCTGTTCACACACACACGCAGGTTCTACATTGACCCCACGCTGTACTTTCCTCTTATTTCTGCCGTTTCCAGTTTTAAACCGCAAGTCAGTGTTCATGGCGCAGGTAACCAGGTGGGGGGGGGGGGCGGGGGGCGGGTTGACGAGTTAGGGAGGCCATGTAACAGAAAGCAGAGTGGTAGGGTTGTGGGTTCACAGACAGCCCATCACTGTGTGATGATGTCATTTTGTTCGTGTAGGGGCAGACTTTTGTTGACCTGTTAACCCCCCGTCAGTAGGTCATTCTAATCAGCCATAGATAGTCGATGTGCCATTTTCCATTTGTGCCCACGGACCAGACGGAGACAGAATGCAAATACGCAGCTGTGTCCCTGTACAGTTATCACAATTATGATAACTCTGCTATAAATAAAACATTTCCCCAAACAGCTCTGGTGCCTGCCAGCGACTTTTGACAGTGGCAGGCAGCGTCCCTCGGCGACAGAAAAGCTTTCTTTCCTGAATCATAGGGCTAAGAATCTGGCTGCTCACCGCAGGTCACCCAATACTGCGCAGAGATGGAGGGGTTTCAAACTCACTCGGACCCCTCCCACTCAGTGCGGAATTGCCTGAGGTATCCCTCGGTAAGCTACACCACCATTTCCACCCAACGGACCGGCGCCACCCAGTACCGAGGACGATAGTCTGATAACAGGGACGAGGCTCGCTTGTACCATCCATCCCTGGAAATGGCCTCAGGCTGGTACACAGTCAACCAGGGCCTGTCAGAACTATGAGAGAGATGCGTCAGAAACCATCCATACGTGCTTCCCACTGCAAGACCGTTTATATTGCGATGAGGGTCCCGACAGAGTATTACAAGCAAGCGCAGCGAGACGAAAGGCCAGGACATACATCGCGGCTCTCACGGTTTAGAGACGAGAGTCGGAAAGTGTTTATGGAAGTGCGAAGACTTTATAGTTCTGGCAAAGCAGCCCAAGTCTCAAACTGCCAGGTGCACTCTTATGTAGAGTGATCTTTTCTGCATGATTCAAAGGCCGGATTTACGCTGCATTTCACAGAAGAGAGCAGTGGCACTAAGGAGCTGGAGTACCCTGCATGCGTGCGTGCAAGTTTGTGAGCTTGTTCACGTGCCTGCCTATCTGTTCTCCTGTACTTGCCGGTGTGTGTACGAGACAGAGTGTGTGTATGAATGTGTCTGATGCATGCAAGATGTGATGTGTGAAAGACAGTGTATGTCTGTGTATAAGAATGTGTGTCATGTCTGTGGTGAGAGAGCACGAGTACACAGGTGTGAGTGTGCGCGCGTGTGTGAGCGTGTGTGTGTTAAAAGGTACGGTCATCTTCTCTGCAGCTGGCATTCCTCCCTTATTCACAGATGACCTTGCATGATCTTTTGGAAATATGAGGACCTGAACTGCTGTAGTCATCTGTGTCCTGTCCCCTTTCTTTGTTACCTCAGCTGAATATGTGTGCACCCAGGCCCCCACACCCCCATACCTACACACCCACACACAGATAGAGACAAAAATACAGTCAGAGAGAGGCAGACGAATGCCGGCAAATGTACACGTACACATTCAGCCGCATGTACACCTGAACACATACAGTACAAACCTGCACACACAAAGACAGACAAACAGAGACAAGCACAGATAGATGAACACACCGACAGGCACAGATACAGACACACACACACACACACACACACACACACACACACACACACACACACACTAATCTCAATCTATGTTAACTGTCTATGAGGGTAAGCTGTTCAGGTCTATGATGCCAGCACTTCATGGAAGAAGCTGTAAGGGCTCAGGGCTCCTGATCTAAAGATGAAGTCTAACCCCAGGTGGTGGGGGAGTGTCTATGTATGCGGCTGCTTGCGCAGTCTGTTTGTGACTTATTTATGGGCCACCCAGGACCAGTTTACCTCTCCATTCATTACAGAAGTAGACAACATTAGTGTTAGCCTCAGAAATACAATAGTGCAATATCACCCAAGAAGTCAGCCAAACAAACCGACCATTAGTATTGTAGACAAAATGAAACACCACTATGCAGAAAACCTATCTTTAAAACACCTATACCATTATTATCAAAAAAGGAAATGTAAAAAGAATAGCTAAAGCGGGTCAGGGGAGCCATGGTGCAATTTCAAGAGATGTGTCTTCAGTCCATGTCGGAAGAAAGATGGACAGGGTTTCTGCTGTCCTCACTGCATTGGGAACCCTAACTCCAGACTAAATATGTCCATCTCACAGATTCCATTAAGACACTGACATTGCTCACTTCAACATATTTCTTGTTTTCTTTTTCCCTTCCTCCCCACACCCCCACAGTAATGTCTTCTTAAGTCCCACTTTTGAGCATTTGCCAACTGGGTCCACTCAGGCATGCATGTAATAATTAGCCTACGGCTTCCAGGGTAACTTAAGATTTAAGATATCCATGTAGAAACATGGACGTTGTCTGGGAGTCTATTCTATTGTCCTCTATAGCTGAACATTGCTTTCTTGATCAACTGAAGATTTTGTCTTGGGGATTGAGAGGGGCAAAAGAGGTCGTTCTAAATACTAATCACACTGGGTATTAAGTTAATGTTATAGGCTATCAGTGAAGCACTACTGAGTAGGTTGTTATATTATCGCATAATTGTTACATAAATGAATTGAGAGAAGCCAGCGAAGCCAATTTTAAGATAAAGGATACAATTCGAAGAATCAGCGCTTCGGTTCAACATTTTCTTTCGGTGAACCGCCGTAAATAACATTAGCAAACGTAAAACGCCATGTCCCCAAACCGCGAGGTGAAGTTGGTAAGTTAACTCGTGTTGTTTCACAGATTAAACTGTACGGGCGGTTACACGAAAACTGCCCGTAAGAGAAGCACAAGGCGATATTATTGCAACTAGTCTATCTTCCGATTCTATTCGCAAACTTAAAGGGAAATCAAATACAGCCGATGGTACTTACAGTTATGAGTGAACAGTCGCTGCAATGGATGAAGTTTCTTTGATGCAAAGCTTTGATCAATGTCCGCGTATGTATCCTCTGTCGAAACAGTTGCGCTTTTGCTACCTAGCAGTACATATCATTATTCGCGTTGTCGCTAAAGATCGTCTGTGTGTGTCCCCTCATCCGTATACGCAACACAAAGCTGCACACGACGACCGTCTCTTTGTTGCCTGAGCGTTGAAAGTCATTTTGTGGATGTGGCCATTCATTCATGCTTCCCCGACAGACGCTGATTGGACGCGTTGTGGAGAGAGACGGACAGAGGCGATGACTGCTGGGTTAGTGTGGAGTGAGAAAACCTTCCCAGTCCTAACGTCTGCCTTGTTTCGTCAAACTACAGTCTCCACCTTAGTGTGCTGTGGAGCCTGCTATCGATTATCTGCTAAACCTATTCTTGGGCAACCAAATACTTATTTCTGTTCCCTTTGAAGACGAGGAAGGTAAATGTAAATCGATAGTGTGTTGTTAACGCTATCCAACACATTGGAAGCGTACCGACAACAACTCGAAATGATTGATTTGTCACAAGTCAAAATATGCCAGAAGGTCACGACTCATGGGTAATGACTCATGACGCCAATTATTTAGTCAAATTCATCTCCTTGATCAAAAAAATCTATAAGGCGATCGATGTATATAGCCTATTATTCTGTGTTTATTAGCATAAATAGCCGTTAAACTTCCAGAAGGGCAATCTCAAACCCCCGCCCAAATATTCCACCGTGGTCTTCCCCAGCCGTGCATAAAAAGTGCAGCCTACAAAAAGTGGGGAATGGACGTTTTTCTAGTCAGGACTTGTCTTATGATCAAACATCTCTGCAACATGGCATAAAACGCCAGGCATAACGAAATAACTCAAGCACAGCATAGCCTTAGACTTTTTTGTCTATGGGCCAATAAGGTAGCCTATTCCTTACAAGACCCTGTTCATTTAAAGAGAGAAAGTTGGAAAAAGTAGGCCATGAACAAAAGCTTATAGGCTACTTTCACTGCTTTTTGCAGTTAGCTGTTCTCAGACCCCCTGGCAATATTCAACAGTAACAGTTAAAAATTAATAGAGAGCTGTTCCCGACTGCTGGTGTTCTATTACCCCTCTCACAAATAATGCCCTCAGCCTAAAATTAGTGAATGGCTCCGGATAGCCTCGCTGTGGAGCTTCCAGGCCCCTTCCAATCTATACGGGCTCTCTCGTTTAATTAGCACACTATGCTACTATTAGCGAGCTATAACTGCTGGATTTGTCCAGAGCAGGTTTTCGAGCTACAGGCAAAGGTACGCTGACTTTTCCCTGCGCCGACGAGGATGGACAGAGGTGTCCTGCTTCTTACGATTGGAATTGCACATTTCTTTCCAACAATAGGCATGGGCGTATTTCCGCCCCATGCCCAGAGCCGTTTTTTCAACGAACATCTCCATCCGACATTCCATTTCCTTCCAGGAAAGGGCAATGTGCCAGACGTGGGAGAGCAAAATATATTTAGAACAGACATATTCGGCTATTTTGTTCTGTTGGCTATGTTAACAGATTTCATCGTTAAAACTGCAATAGGAAACCAGGATGAGTTTTAAAGCCAGTTTCGGGTGACCCCAGATGACTGTGTAACATACAGCCCTATCATGGATATCTCTATGCGGTGGAATTTGACCCGATAAGCGGTCAGCTGGAGTGAGTTTAGACGCTGATTCTGAGGCACGGTTGTGCTTATTCAGCATGCACTAAATGGAACATATTTGAAATAAAATGCATCTGATATTTTTTTTTAAATTTTATTATCAGCCTACTGATATGGTTCACCCAATATGGATGTAAACACCCTCAAATTAAAGCTGAAAGTCTGCACTTTAATCTCATAGTCACTGTTTCATTTAAAATCCAATGTGCTGGAGTACAGAGCCAAAACAACAAAAAATGTGTCACTGTACAAATACCTTTGGACTGCACTATATATATATATATATATATATATATATACAATGAGCACCATAATTCATTGGGCAGTGAGTGACACATTTTTTGTTATTTTGGTTCTGTACTCTAGCACTTTGAGTTTGAAAGGATACAATGACAAGGTTGTTGAAGTGCAGACTGTCAGCTTTAATTTGAGGGTATTTTCATCCATATCGGATAAATCTTTTAGAGATTATAGAACCTTTAGTACATAGCCCCCCCCCCCATTTTCGGGTATCAGTTTAACATAATGTAGAATAAAGTAATCATTTTTAATAGTTGGTGGCATATCCTTTACATGCCATGACTTCCTGATATCTGTGACCCAACAATATCAAAAGACTCTTGATATCTTATTTTCTGGTACTCTTACAAACGATAACTTCTAACTTCTCTGCATTTGAATGGATCTCTATGGGAATTTGGGGATGGGACTAGATTTAGCTGTAAATTATGCTGGAACAGTATGCAATACATGGTTGGAGAAATGGCTGTAATTATCAAGGGTTTGAGGTATCAAACGAGCCTCAAACCATCACTCTGCTGCCAGATATGCAGTAGATATGGATGGATCACTTTAAGGGTTGTTTCTCCTGACAAATTTACCTATTGAACAGAATGGAAAAATAAGTCAGGAGAAGAAACCCTTCAAGTTATCCATCCATATCTACTGCATATCTGACAGCAGAGGCTTGTTTGATACGTCAGACTCTTGATGACTGAGAGCCATTTAGCCAACCATGTGTTACATACTGTTCCACTGTAATTTACAGCGAAATGTAGTCCCACCCCCCAATTCCCAGAGATCCATTCAAAAGCAGAGAAGATATATTATCGCTTGTAGGAGTACCAGAAAATAAGATATCAAGAGTCTTTTGATATTGTTGGGTCACAGACATCAGGAAGTCATGGCATACAAAGGATATGCGACCAAATATAAAAAATGATTACTTTATTCTACATTATGTTAAACTAATTTTTGAAGCCCAAAAATGGGGGGGGGAACTATGTACAAAAGATGCAATAATTTCTAAACGGTTCCTCCGATATGGATGAAAATACCCTCAAATTAAAGCTGACAGTCTGCACTTCAACCTCATATTGTCATTGTATCCTTTCAAACTCAAAGTGCTAGAGTACAGAACCAAAATAACAAAGAATGTGTCACTGTCCAATGAATTATGGTGCTCACTGTATATATATAAATATATATATATATGATGGGTGTTTCCCTTCTCTATATTAAAAGCTTTTCTAGTCAGTTACACCTTGTAGTACTGGGTACCAGTTATGTTCTTCCCCACTCAATAGCTGATCCAAGGGCGAGTTTATTCACTGATAATCCTTATTCACTGAAGATGGCTGCAGCTGACTTATGGGTCACAGCCCATTTGTAAGATCAGAATTTCAGAGTGAATCTGACATCATTGTATTCTTGTGTTGTGATATATTCATAAAGATAGTTTATCTGTCCTACCTTCTTTTGTTACAATACAAATGTTGTTTGTTTGGTTAACATTACACTTATCTATTATAAATAAGCCTCTGTGCCTTCTTGGTGATACTGCATTGTTGCATTACTGCAAGTAACCCTGATGTTTCACTTCACAATGGGAACATATACAAACTATTCCCACTTTCAGATATTGCAGTATATATATCTTTTTTTTAAATGCACTGTTGTAATTTCACATATTTTCCCAAAAGCCATTTGGAATTTCCATTATGGTTTCAAAAAGTTAATTGTCCCTCTACTACAAGAATATAATGTGAATTGCAGTGGTAGATCTACATCAAAAGAATAAAGCAAAATGTACCATACTGAGACCAAAATTTCTTCCAGTTAGACTGGATGTAAGAACTGTGCTGACACCTTGTGCACCAGACAGGGAACTGCACTTCATTAAAGGTGGTAACGTGTATGTGCCGTCATTACTTCTGTAATTTCATATCTTTCTTCATACATTCACACATCCTAACTCAGTTTTCAACAACAGTTTTGGTTCAATGTAGTTTGGAAGTTTATTGGGAAACGCTGTACATGGATAGAATTTATGGGAAAATATCTACGTATTGCCAAGCAGTGTTATAAAGCATTACAAGTACATCAATGGAGTTTGCAATTTTATTTTTATTGACTTTTGTACAAAAGGAGGTTTGATAATGCATAGGCGGCTCCGAATTGACCGCATTTTCATCAGGCTAAAAACAAAATTAAAACAAAAATAAAATAAGGAACAAGAGCAAAGCAATTGAGGAAAATAACATTTTTAACAGTAAAACCATTGCTGTGAAACAGACTATTCAGCTTTGCTAGCATTAATGGAAACAAGCAGTGTGTCACCACACACTCTCTGTCTCAGTACCAGGTCTCTGTCATGGTGAAATGCAAATGGAGGTGGAGGTGGAGGGGGGGGTTGTAAAAATGATATGTGGGAGACAACAATCCAGGAGTCTGCTTGCAGAAAATGTTTATTTACTGTACAGTAATATTTTGCGGTTTATATTCCTGTTGCAACTATTTGCACCTTCCCTAGTGAGAGCGCGACTGCGGAAATGAGTGGTTTCAGTTAAGCAACGCTGTGGCCACCTCGCAGACACCAGCTTCTGAATGTTCCGGGCTTATTCAGTGATGGTGGACAGGGTGGAGTCTAAACCGTGCTGTGCGTTGGCACATTACCGGCAAGTTAAACACTGGATTTATCAATACTAGTCCTCTGTGCTAGTCTGATAAAGGACTCTTTATTACAAGGTGTCAGGGGTTAGCCAACCAAGTGGGGACCTGCAATAAAAACTGTATAAAACACATACCCTAAACTGCTGTGAAGATGTATTCATGGCTCATCTGTAGAAATGTACCCTGAAAAACAGAGGGCTAAATAAATAATGTAGTGTCTATTACCACACGGTCACTAAATGACATGACTTGAATAACCGGGCCAAGGACCATCATTGCCAACAATAACAATCGTATGTTGGCAATGATGTTCACAATCCTGCTAAAATCCCTTGCTGTGCATGTGCAGACAACACTGTGGATAATGAAACAAACATCAGTGTCTTGTGATAGAGAATCATAATTGATGGTTTAAAAAAAAAAAAAATCTGAGAATTTTAAGTGAATTTGAACTGGGTTCATGCATCTATTCAGTGAATGATGCCTTTATAAGAAATATAATTTATGAAAGTGCTCCCAATATGTTCAAACATGCAACAAGTGAGGAGTTGATGAATGAAGAATGTACAGAAGAGATTTAGTCCTGGATTTCAGGGGCTTGATCCTCTTATACAGAGAGATCCTACCACAAGCGATACCTTTGAATAAGCTTGTTGGGTGTTTGATGGCCATGGTTGATAAACACCACTCACTGCAACCCAAGTTAAGTGCTTAGACCCCAGTGAATATACCCAGAAAAAAAAAATGCCAGTACCTTGCCTGATTAAAGAATTCTAAATGAAAATAAAATATTTTGACCTCCATTATAATAAAATCAGTTCTGGAATTTGGGTGGGGTGGGGGATTCTACAGCTGGAATTCTGGAATAGGTGAAATCCAGTCTCAGGTCCCAGTGAGGGTCAAGGAGAAGGCTGACCCCAAAGTCACGTGACCACAGGCCAGGGGGGAGTGGCCCAGAATAAATACGAAAGGCTGACGCAAACGCACTAAGAAACAATGCCCTGCTGAACCGGTCTCAGACCGGCGTCGTATCCTCCTACACATTCTTATCTACTGTGCTGCTGGACCTTTAGGGCGTCACTCCACCCTCGTCTGACCGTTTTCAGTGTGGTGTCCACGGGTGTAATGACAAGGCTTTGCACATTGGTGTGTCTGTTCGAGGGCAAGGGGGGAGGGGGTGTTGGGGGCAGCACCACCACCACCACACACTGCACATGGTGTTTCCATGGAGACAGGCGTGAAGGTAAACAAACTGAGGGGGAGATGAAACACTGAATTTTCACAGGATGCAATTTTTTTTTAAAAAGAAAAAAAAAAGGATGAAAATAAATAAAAAATAATATGAAGGACCACATCGTTCAGCACCTGCTTGGGTTTGAGGTGCATGTTGTTAAATCAATAACAAAAAAACAAAAAAAAAAAAAAACAATGCATTACAGTCGCACACCATTTTGCACCAGTTTCAGATACATCTTTGAAAACAAAAAATACTTAGTAACTGCAAACTACTGCATAATAATGTATGGACCTAAGCAATAAACACTGGATATTGTATATGTATACATATATATTACACATATATACACACATATAAGAATATCCTTCACTAGTCTGTACACTCAACTGTACAATATCTTCAATGGATATCCTTTGCCAAGACGCAGTCTTGCTCATAACACTTTTCTTGATAATACATAACAGATAAAATAAAACGTTTATCACAAGCCAAGAGGCCACAAAAGTGCAGGAGTCACTCTGAAGCCACGGTGTGGGTGGAGTTCAGGGGCCGCCCACAGCCCCTCCCATTCTGATTTCTGATGGGTCTCGCATTTCCATTTCAACAGCACGCCTATTGTTATTTCTAGAAGCTAAAACAAAAAATATATAGTTTTTTATTTTTTTTAATGTAATAATTGTTTACATTTTGTATTGTAATTTTAAAAAAATCACAGGCAGGTCGATATGCAACCATTGCTGAAATTTTAGCTTCTGTCACACCGGTTTCTGTTCAAGTACTGTAGTGCAGAAAGGCCAAGTTGTCCTGTCAGACTTAACCTGGCATTCACTCTCCTCTGGCCACAGATGCAGCAGAGGTACAGGAGCGAGACACCTCCAGTCCACCAGAGGGCGATATACCAAACATACGTCCATGAAAATAAAATATTACATGGACATTTTTCTTTCTTTTTTTTTCAAATTTTTGGGAACAATACGGATCAGTAGTTATTTAAAAGATAAGCTGAAAATGAACATGGTGGAGTACAAGGGAATGCTCTGTGCCCATTATTTCTAACAGGTACCTATCTGACAATGAGCTGCATCAAAACTTTAGAAGAGAAAAAAGAAAACTGCTTTCAGGTCTTAACAAGAGAATGTTCGTACACAAGTTTCAAGTAGTGATGTTCTTCCCTGCACGTACACTTTGCTTGCATTCCATCTGTGGAGAATACCTGTCAAATTTTTTAAACGAGGCGTTGCCATGCAGGACACTACCCTCAGTCCTTCACACAAGAAAATGGGCTTGTCAAAGTGACAGGACATCAGGGAAACTCCCAAACAGATAAACCGTAAAAGAAACAAAAACTAACTCCTCAAAAGGCAAGAGCAAATCCACAACCTCCATGGCTGAACCATGTGTAGTATGTAGTAACCGACCGCAAGTCAACCGTAAACGGAGCTGACCGGTCTCGTTGTGCTCTGACCCTCTGTAAAAGGGACCGAACACTGGAAGTAATGGGGAATGCTTGAACTAAAGATGACCGTTTTTCTGCGTCATAGTGCAAAAAAAAAAAAAAAAAGTGACATCACTTCCTTTCCTCTATATGCGCTTGTCCTTTTTCAGAAATATCCTTGGCTCAGGATGGTTGTGACTGCGCACATTCCAAATGGGAGGGACATGACAAATTCCTAGAAAAATGCCACCGTGCCTTTCCCATAGACCCCAAATCTAAAACTACCAACAGCCTCATACACACATCACACACTCCATACCAAAACTACACTTTTAATATGGTCCAAAAGTTTTGCCCAGAGAAAGGCAGAACATGAAATGCCTCTGTATTAAATCTGAAAGGGTTGTTATTACAGAACCTGCTTTGCATATATAATGCTGGAAATCTGTACAAATGTTTTGATTCATTACTTGGATTACCATGAATGAAATTGTACTTATTTTCTTTCTTTTTTTTAAAACTTTTTTTCCCCCAAGCATTCCCCTGTCTGATATTCTTTTCAAACATCCTAAAGCAGCTTTTTTTTTTTTTTTTTTTAGGAGAGAAAGACAGAAGGCAGAGACACAGAAAGATAGATATAGACATAGTGGAAGGAGGTGGGGGGGAGAGAGAGAGAGAGAGTAGCAGGAGAAAGAGAGGGAAAGGGAGACAGGTCTTGGTTTTAACGTGTGAACCGTACACAAAATGTACACTTTTGGCCATAATTGGGTTTTTTTAACCCCCCGTTTTAAGCTTAACTTCCTGTTTGACAGAGTCCACAATTTCAAGCCTGTCCACTCCCCCCAACAATATTTTCTGTCTTTAAGCAACCATTTCTGTGGCCCATCAGGGTGTGTGGGTGCAGGGTGGTCTCCCTGGTCCTCTGGGGGGGGGGCGGGGGCTCTCTCTCTGGGCAGGGAAAGGTTGGGGTTAACCATTCAGCAGGTAGACGACCAGCTCGTAGGTGGACATCATGATTGCTGTGTTGGGGATCTGCCTCACCAGGTGAGTGGTCAGACCACGATACAGGGCACGGTAGCCCTCCTCCTTGATGACCATAGATAGTGTCTGGAAGAAAGACCGGTACTTGGTCCCTTCCTCTCTTAGCCTTGTGCGTATGACTTCTGCAAGTGTGAAAGAAAAAAGGGAGATGGAAATGAGACAATTGCACTTCACGCCATTCTCCATAAACGCCATCCAGTATCCTCAAGCAATCATTATTTCAGCTGGTCAAGCATACAATGTGGTCAAATTCATTCCTGGATTACGGATCAGCGTACATGCCAGACTCTAAATGAAGGCAGACTTGACTGGATTTCATGGTGCAAGTGAAACCTGCCGGTTTGGACTCGTGTTTCGCTTACAAATTTGGACTAGCCTACAATCAATCAAGGCTACAATCAAGCCAAGGCAACAATCACTGGGATCTACGCAAGTGTGTATTTCAGCCCAAATTCAGGTGAACCGTAACCTCCAATGCTGCTACAGTGCCCCCCCCCACCACCCCCGTGCTCCGGTGCTGACAGACCCCCAGACTCACCGTGGGGATAGGCGATGGAGGTGGCGCACGTCTTGGATGTGGCCGCGGCCAGCATGAGACCCACAAAGTCCGAGGCGTCCTTCACCGACTCCTCCTCCTCGTCCATGGCGGCCATGTTGGCCGCGGCCTTGGACTCTATCAGTTTTCGCTTGATGCTCTCGTAGATGACAAAATGGATGACAGTCTCTGAGATGCCGGCATAAGAGGCCGACATGCCCCTGTAGAACCCCCGGAGTCCGTCGGACTGGTACACGCGGCGGATGCACTCGAACGCGTTCATGCGCCTCTCCCCCCGGTTCCTGGAAAAAAGAAAAATAAAGATTTCAATCGAGACGCTGACCAATAAAACGGAGCGTTTCCCAATACTGGTAGTGAGAAGCTTGAACTAGGATTTAACGAGAGCAGAAAACATGAAATATGAGTTTCATGAAATACAGACCGTTCCAAAGGTCTGGAAAATTTGGAGTAGGAACAGAATCACTTCTTGGGTGTGCCGTTAGAGGTACCTCCCATGGTTAAATTTCCACTCCAAATTCCCTCTCAGATTTAAAAATGGCTGGTTTCAGGAAAACAGTCTGATAAGGCACGTCTCTCCGGCATAAACGCCTCGCCGATTGCCTTGATGAGGGGGGTGTTTTTTTTACAGCCTTGCAGACAAAACGAAACATAACAGACAGTGAAATGTTCGGATTCAGAGGACTCATTCTTTTACCTGGCATCCAGCTGCAGGCGTGTCTTTATCAACCAGATGGGATTGGTGGCTGTGATGGCAGTAAACCCTGCAAGACGAAAAGCAAAGACTCAGACAGGAAGTGACTTCATCTACAAGACTTGGCATGCCTACGCATGTAAACAAGGCTAAGGCTACTTGCTAGCAACATGATGTTCTAATGTCTACCTATGCATTTAGATAATTTCTGCTGGCTTCCTTAAGCTGTGTTTATGACCAATTTAATCATAACATAATCATACGATAGCCTTGATTATTACCGATCCTTAAGAACCCAACGAATAACAACAACCTTGACCCTGTACGCATTTTATCATTATATTTCCCGTCGTAATATCACTCAGCATACATTAGATAATGATGCTTTTTTTAAAGGAACATCTAACCACAATAAAAACCACAGCAACAAACACAGCTTTTTCAGACTTGAGCGTATTCCTTTAAAACGCCAGTGGAAATAGCAACTAAATAAAATCTCTTAAACATAATGTAACAAACACATACTGAGAACAGTGTCTTTTGTAGGCTCAGTTGAGGCGTCGCGGGCCTAAACCAATCAGAGAAAACCTCCCAGGGGCTGAGAGCAGGGTCCATTCATTACTATGGTGTAAAATATCATACGGTCACGTGACCACAATGGCGTGTACAAATAATGTGCATTTACAAACACGCACACTGCACTTTCCTTTGGACAGTTTTATCCATTTCAAAGGTGGTGGTGGGGGGGGTGGGGGGGGGGGGGGGGGGGGGTTTCAAAGCAAGTGCAGCTGTCATTCAACGACAGGATATTCTTTTACAAAATGGCCACCACCGAATAATAATACAACTGCAAATATTTTTCCATTTGCCCATTTTCCTTGGCACTGTAAAGTGCTAAATAAACAGGTATGTGGAAATGCTGGCATAATATTCACACATATAAAGTACATGCACTTGAAAGTCTTATCGAGATCTGTGAGACTCAGTGTTGAGGGGGTTTCACTCGGTAATACAGGCTTAGATATACTAAGAGTTTATTTCTTTTCTCAACACATGTGCCTATAGCAGCAAATACCAAGCAGGCCTATATACGATTCCCAAACAAAAGTAAACAAAATGGAGGAGGAAAAGAAAAAATCGCGTATCCTCTACTGTGCGCATACTAGCTAAACGGACAACGGGAGTGCGCTAACGGCAGACCAGAGACATCTACCTACGGCATGAGTCTACACAGAGGACTAGGGTGCGGAGGCAGGCGTGGGAAGGAGGAGATGGCGCGCTTGCGTGAGGAAGATGAGGTGTGTGAAGGATGGATCGAACGAGAGAGGGAGAGGAGAGAAGAGAGCGAGTGTACGCGGAGAGTACTCACTCACAGGTACTCCTTACCGCTGCAGCTAGAGACCTGCAGGTGTGGAGACTGAGATGGAAGGATCTCTCACTCACTCAAGCACGCAGGTGAGAGCTACAGTAGGGTACAGGCCTAAAATAGACACAGGCTTTTCTGTACCACAGATACAAGGGTCACCCCCTGACCCTCAGCCCCACCCCCCCCTCCCCTCCCCCCGCTCTCCACCCTCCCCAACCACATCACCCCACAAAAGCAATTATTTTACAACTTTTTTATTTATTTATTTATTTTTAAATAGTTTTTTTATTTTAGGGGGGTGGGTACCTTTCCTCCCTTAAAGAGACGGGCTGGACGTTTGCCCTTTATGCTGTGTAAAAAAAATTGCAATAAAATAAAAGTTTAAAAACAAAAAAAGCCTGCTTTGTCTCCACAAATTTGTACAAACTGAAAAACCAAGTCTTTCAAGCTGAATACCTGCGTTTACGAAACATGAATCGCTGCTGTCATTAGTCCAGCAGTGTAACGGGAGGGGGGGGGAGAGAGGAACAAGTATTTCTTTTTTTTTTTTGTTTTATATACAGAGGTATAAATTATCAAAGTAAATGAATGCCAAAGCAGTGCAGGAGGAAAAAAGAAACGGTTTAAATGCTAACCTTGTCACCGCAGTCAACGGTGAACCTGAAAGATGGCTCACGCATGCTGACATGAAAACAAAGACTAACTTGCATGTGTGTGAGTGTGTGTGTGTGTGTGCTTGTGTTTGTGCGTCCCTGCGACCTTTCACACACATACAGCAGTTATTCGCGGAACAGAGGAGACTTATACTCTTGCGCGAAGCAACCCTTCCCTCCTACCACCCTTTTAGAAAATTACAGAACTACAAATGTTTCTACGGCGCGCTTTAAAAGGCTTTGCTCGGTCTCTCTCTGAGATTTATTCTTTTCAGAAAGAAAGTTGGCTGCGGTCGTTACACAGAGCGCATTGCCTCCTCTGTAGGCCTCCAGCCTAGAGTGAGTACTCTGCTTTCAATTAAGAGCCTGGGCGTTCACTCATGCTCCGAGAGAGGGGGAGACGGGCAGAAACATTCAGAGAACGGTACTGCTCACAGCAGTTCTACAAGCAGTACTACCATTTTATTAGTGTATTATTGCATTATGTAATGCTTATGTTCGTCTATTTACATGCTTTGGTAACATAAATATTTTCCATGCTGAATTGACCGGAGAGAGAGAGAGAGAGAGGGGGGTGCAGGCATAGGAAAAGAGAGAAAGAAAAGCTGTTAATGTCCATAAATCTAGTAACCGTTTCACTTATTGGCCAGTAAATAGTTGATGCAGTACTTTGATCTCCTACCTCCAGCTGAAATGTTATAGCTAACCATAAGGCGGGGCTGAGACGTGAACAGTGTGCGTTCTGTGTCGAACATCTGTTTATCCTGAGGGGGCCTGGGCTGGGTTGCACCGGTCATACCTAAGTTTGTGCGTAAAGTCTTTACTAGGTCCTTAGTTGACACTAGTTAGTTTCAAACTATCACTTTATTAAATTCGGTTGCACCACCAATACATATGTAATGTCTTAGCTAGTGAAAACTAAGTAATAAGTAGTTCAATACTAAGGTAAACATTTTGTTGCTTTATCATGACAATAACAAATTCTTAACCAATCAATAAGCTACAATGTAAACACGGAAATCTACTTGCATTGAGTTTAACAGGCTAAGTCTATTTTGCATTCCATGGAAAAAAACGAAACATTATTGAACAGAATTACAATGTGTGCATGTTTATGCCTGTTTATTTATGTTAGAGCCATTATGGTTGTATAACTTTAGCCGTTTTTTATTGTGCTTTTTTTTGACGTGCTTTGAAAATGTTAGACTGATGCTTGGAAACATATATGGAAAGTAACCTACATAAAGGAAACTGTTTTGTTTACCTCTCTTTTGAACTGTAAAGAACTTTGATTTCAAACTTAACTTTTTCCACACGTCAACTATTTTTAGTGTTTTCTGAAGAAACGGCGGAGGTAGCCAATTAGACGAACTGGCTGTTACAATTTACCTTTTGATATTTCCTCGCAACAACCGAATGGCAACAAGATTTCAAAACAACGGTTTAGTAATAACGGTAAGAACAGCCTAAACCGAGCATAGATGTCCACATCGTCATAATTATCTAACAGATTTAGCCTGTCTCTTAACACACGTTGACGGCGAATGCTATTTAAGTCAGCCTCCTCTAAATGCTCTAGCCGAGCCATGTTTTAGTTTTTTTCCCGTTGGTTGCGCGGTTACGAGACAATTTACACCACCTTAGGGGTAGGTGTAAATATTTAGTAACTACTAAGCTCAACGTAAAATCTAGTTTGTGTGGTGCAACCCATTTTTATTTAGTAATGTGTAAACCTTAATTTAGTAAACACTTACGTTATAACTAGCCTACGTGTGAACTTACGTATAGCTGGTGCAACCGGCCCATGGAGTAGGAGCATTTATGGCCATATCTCCATTTTATTTAAGCATCAATTTGTCTCTTTTCTTTGATTGAAATACTTACTTGAAACCGATTCCTCAACGTGTATGTAATTTACCTAGAACTGCTAAGCACCTTTTATAACTATTTTACAACTATAGGGCAGCAATGTAGCATAACGTTTAGGGAACTGCGGTCTAACTCCGAGGTTGTAGGTTAAATTTCAAGGTGGGCCACTGCTGTTGCACCCTTGAGCAAGGTACTGAATTACTTCGGTAAACCTCCAGCTGCATAAATAGATTGTATGTAAAGACAGTCTGCTAAAGTCCTGGGGATGCACTGTGTATGCTGGTTTTTGTTACAACCAACATACACAGCTGATACCTGGGAACGAGTTTGGAAACAACTTTGCTAAATGCCTAACATGTAGATGTAACATAGACAGATATGGAAATACTCATCAACATACTCATGTAGCGATATAGAATTAAATATAATGTATACATTATATACGTTGCATTATATAAAATCGTGTCTGATTTGCTAAACAAAACAAGCAGTAAATAAAGTTTAAACCAATACAAATTTAGAAAATGACAAGGTTAGCATTTGCCATTGCAGATTTAAGTTAAAAACAAAATAAAAATAAAATAAAATCGTGTGTATAATTGTTTACCTTTACCAGGGCGACAGGCTGGTTGGGGCCAGCGTCAAAACTGCGCAATCACAAGAGGTTAGGGGACAGAGAGCTGCGAGCCAGCCGCCTCGTCAGTCACAATCATGACGACATAAGCATCATCATCCTCACTATACTGGGAGAAGAAATGTGAGGCACCCCGAGTTGCCCACCTGACGTGGACCCCACCCCCACCCCCCCCCTGCCCCGCCCATGTCCTCAAGTAGCAGCCATGACGACAGTTAGCATTAGCGGTTGGATTTTGACTAAATACAGTACAAGCAGCATACGAGGTAAGACTGCTCAGAGGTTTTCAGGTTTCTACAACAAAAAAAAAAGAGGAAAGCACAACCAAAACTCTTAGGAACTCATTTTCCCAAGTTCTGCTTTTGGTTTCCTAGTACTGCTTTAATTAGTGTTTTCATTCGTTCGCTTTTTACTGAACGCGTTTTAAATTACTGCACAGCTGCTCAGTAGTACAGACAAAGAGCTAGCAGGTTATGGCAGGAAATCTTCCACATAAATGCCGGACTCTAAGATGCCAGCTTTTTGGATTTTTTTAATGATTTATAAAACATTTTCCATTTCGTACAGCAACACATCATCACTGCACAGGCAGTTCTGAGAGTGATGTTCTGAACTTCATGTAGAGTGCATCATCTTCTCATTCAATACAATGTAATAAAGCATAATAAATGGGTGTGGATATTAAGAAGAGCAATGTACAGCCACCTGTTCAGGGGGACATTTAGGAACCAAACCACAAGGCGTAGGCTAGGTGGTTAAACAGGGGTTTAAGTAGTCAGATCCTGAAAGTTTACGGTTGTGCTCTCTGACAAAATGGCTGTCGCCGCTGCAGACACTGTTCATGCTGGGAGCAAGAAAGTGCCCCAAATTGAACACAAAACATCAAAATCTAAATAGTCCATGACACCCCCACCCCTCGTCAAAACGTGGAGGTCTGAAAACAATGGACCAAAATAAATGTTTTCCAAAAACCTGGCCCTGCCCCACTCATTATGTAGTATTTTTTATACAAACACTTATAACATCAGGCCTTTTCTGCAGACTAGTTATCACGGTAACCAGAAGACAATTGTGTGTTCAGAGATACTGCATACTTAGCAGGTATTCAGAATGTCATTGTCAATGTCAGAGGTTGAAATAACAGCCGCATTTAGCTACATGCACAGTCGCCAATTAGTCGTCCTAATCCATTAAAAATGTTGATCTAACCAAACTGGCAGGCGTGCGTCGAGACGACGGCGTGTAGGGGCTACCCTCACCTGCCATCCCAGCGGAGACCATATGCACCTGCGTGGAGTCGGGTTCGAATACGCCGTTCAGCTTTTCTTTAGCAGTGGAGTATGCCGCGAAATATATCGCTCTGCGGACAAAGACAGTAAAGGCAAGTGACCAGTAAATCAATGGTAAACATCTTACATTCAAATAACAGGGCTAGGATAATACAGATGCATAATCTTCTACAAACCAAACTGTTACACTGACTGATGGATGCATGGATCATTACCATTATGATAATTTTCCACCTTTTCTCTTCATTTTTTACATTGTTTTTGCCCGTAATGCACGCTGTTCTGTTTTTCCAATTTTATTACTGTTCTTTTAAACGTAAAAAAATTGTCTCTTGGTTAATGAGTAGCATACATTAAGTGCAAAAACAAGTATGGAAAAAACAGAAGAAAAAGTGCAAAATATGCACAATTCACCTTTGGCTGACTTTATTTGTACTGCCAAAACAGGGCCCCGTGAATTCACCTGTTTGGTGAGGAACTCATTAGCTTCTTAAATTTGAGTCAGCATTCAAGCTGTGAAAACACTGCATTAAGGACCCAGAAAGCTTACAGAATGTGAGGGGGGAAAGCAAGTCCATAAAGTCACTCATTTACTATGCCTTCATTAACGCTAAAGTGCATTTACACAGAAAGTAAATATTGTGCAACAGGGATTCGGTTTTATTGAGCCCGGGTGCAATCGGAGGCGAAATGCAAGGCCTGTTGTTTGAACTACCGCTAGCCTGACTCTAGCTAACTGACATCATCGTGACTGAGGGGCCCATTAGGCCAGCGAGCGGAGTGCACAGGTGTCATGCACCTAGGATGGATCCGCATTAACACCTGCTCCCTCGCAGGCAGCGCCACAAAGCCAGCATCACCTGCTCGCCATTAGCAGTGATTTATCTCCCCGGATGGCAATTTGTAGGGCAGGTCCTGCACACACCGAACAATCTGGCCACTAAAAATTTCCACTTACCGGATTTACTCTCTCCTTCAGAACCCCCTCCCAAGTTACGTAACTCTCACGTACTCTCTCTCTCTCTCTCTCACACACACACACACACACACACACACACACACACACACACACACACACACACACACACACACACACACACACACACACACACACACACACACACACACACACACACACACACACACACAAATAGGTTGACGAATCAAAGCTCCTGTAGTCAGGCATAGCATCAAAAGACTGAGTGGCGAATCCCAGGAAAGGATATCAGAGCCGTGAAAATCATGTGGGCTGGACATTGATAGTCTGAGACTAGGGAATGGCCATGCTATGTGTTTAGCGTGCGGCGTTTGCCTGCGCCACTGTGACGCTGCGAGGGATTAAAGCGGACGCCGAGGGCGCATTTTACATAACGGCTGCTGCGTCACAGTGCGTGCGCTCCAGCTGGAAGCTCAGGAACAGCCCCACCGACACACACACACACGCACCCAGCTGCAGCTTACAGAAGGCAGTGAACACGCAGCTACACACGAGGACATCACACTCATCCAACTCAGCAGCTGTCAGTAGCATGCAGAAATACACAGAAGCTCGGTGGCCACTGAAACTAAAAAGAACCCGAGCTATACCAACAGCTGGCCTACATCTGAGCCAATGAGCAACACTCGTGAGGACCCTACATACCAGACACGGAGCTATAGTAGTAAGGAGGACCCTAAATCTCAGACACGGAGCTGTACTAGTAAGGAGGACCCTAAATCTCACACACGTAGCTGTGCTAGTGAGGACTGGACATCGAGGACATGGAGTTGCACTAGTGAGAACCCTATATCTCAGACACGGAGCTCTACTAGTGAGGACCGGACATGTACTAGTGAGGACCCACATATTCTTTAATCTGTCTCCATTACAATCACTTGCAGACGTTTTGCAATGGACAGCCACTTCCCCCGTTTATACAGGAACTTTGAGGTTTGAAAAGGGTAAACAGAATAAAATTAAATAAATATAAAATGCGTCATACCTGGACGGAGCCACACCCACCAGGTTAGGCCCCAGTCCTCTGAATAGAGAACGGGGGCCTTCTTTTTCCAGTATTAACCTGTAGAGAGAGAGAGAAGGCAGCAGTTAGCCCAGTACATATAGAGCTCTGAGCTGAGGTTTCTGATAGGCCGTAAGAAATTACTGGCAATGGCTGTATTGCATCACAATTCTGAGTAAATTTCTAGATAAGTCAATGTGATGAAGGCATTTCCCAGTCCGAAGTGTGACGTGATTGGATTTGCAGGAAACAAAAAATCTGTTTAAAATCTAGCTGACAGAGCCACTTATAAACAGCATTCACCATCTCACCCCCCCCCCATTCACCTTTATTAAAATCTCAGAAGATCATTGGGTGTGACCACTTACAATGATATCGAGCTTACAGAAGAAATATGTTAAAATAAACATGTGAAACATTAAAACATATTATACAACTGGTTGGTATACTACGAAGCTGGCTTACTGAGTTAGCTGTATAACGGCACCGAGTAAAACCCCAAACAGCTCTTTTGACTTCAGTCCATGTTCCAGATTTGGGAAGGAACCGGGTTTTACTCAGTGCAGTTAACCAGCTAACTCGGATCTCCTGCTTCGTAGTATACCCCCCAGGACAGCACATTTTCCCGGGGAGCACTGGTTTCCTTGAAGCACAAAAATGCAGCAATAAGAGACTAAAATATAACAACGCATGAGGAGTAGCTCAGGTGAATTTGTTGACATAGATCCACTTGCAATAAATCTGCCAAAAAACAGCATTGAAGAGAAGCAAATCATTAGCCCGCCAAGTACAAACATTGCCACGACTGGATTCACATCTCACCAACCTTTTAGTGACATTTTTCAATGTGCCTCTAAAAACAGCACATAACTAGATGATGACTCATGACTCGTTTTGTTCTTACAGCAGATTCCTGGGTAAAGCAACGCAATACTCATATGCAAAACATATGCTCAGTGCTCATATGCAAATGCATCATGATGTAATTACACCCGCGAGCGTAGCGCAAGCAGGGGGTATTGTTTTCGCGTCTCTGCGTGCGTCCCTATCATCCATAACTCAAACAATTCTACTCCCGTTGTGATGCAACTTTGTGGAAATGCAGACAGTTGGGCACTGACCTAAATCTTCCTCTTTTTTTTCCCCAAGCGGTCAATGCACGACTCTACAGTGCAAGATCAAATTTTTAGCCCCATGCATATTACTTTTATGGGTCGAGATTAGCACACGCGCGGGAGTGCCATTCTAGTTTTATCACCTAGGAATTTTCACAACGACGTTACAAGTAATTCTTTGAAATTTCTACATAAAATTGGTCTTCAACCACCAGTACAAGAACCCAGAAAATGTCCTATTCAAATGATAAGTTGTTTCAAAATGGCTACTAAAAGCAAAACTAAGTCAGTCTATCCCCATGACACGACTTACAGGGTTGTAAGTCTGCAGAGTGTGTCAACAGAACACAGCTGAGGAGACGCACCTTTAAAGACTGATGGACACTCCAATAAGCAGTTGTGACAAAAGAAAAGACGTTGGCGCTCTCGCGGGATTATCCGGGTGGCTTACACAGCCGCCAGCTTTCGTATTGTCTGTTTACTCCAGTCAGCGTTTACTTTTCAGCTGCAGGTGAGCATCTTGCCCAACAGGACAACGCGTCCCACAGTTGAGCACGTGCAAGGAGCGTGGCTTGAGATTACAGCCGCAGCCATTACAGCAAATACGTCTCGTCAAACTGGACTCTGCGAGTCCCTGACCCACTTTTGCCTGTCCTTAAAAAAGTTTGCGGGTTGGGAATCAAAACTGCTTCGACCTGGAGCAGGTGGGAGGGGCGCAGAAATGGCGGTGGCGGGGAGAGCGGGGGGGGTATACTGTAACACGATCCTGTAAACACACCAGCGAGGTAGTAGGCTTTCAAAATATATGTACATCTATTCTGAACAGCTGAAGCAAGCCGCACGGTGAACGTAAACACTAATCTAAATGGAAATGCAGAACGAACAAGCCGGAGAAATTAAACACCCCGAACGGGGGGGGAAACGTTTCCAAAATGGACAACTGAGGGATTGCGGGTCTCCTGCTCGCACGGCGAAACGCAAAGTGAAAAAGGCAGACTCGCAGACGCCGCAATGTGACGGCCTGATGACTTACAGCTGCAATGATTCAGGGTGAAACCAGGTGAGAGCGAGACAGGTCAGAAGACAACGAAGACGACGGCTCTCGCACAATGGAGATCAAATTGAGACCAGGCCCCTGGCCTAGTTAAAATGTTGACTGACCCATTACGTTAGGGCCTTCGTCCACCGCCACATTTACTGCAGTAGCCTAAGTGACGGAACAATGACTGGAAAGTAAGCAAGCAAGCAACGAATCAGATTGCACCACGACACAGCCTTTTTTTCAAGGCCTTTAGGTTCTTTAAAACCAGCCTGGCAGCGCAGGGTAGACATTGATTTAATTACGTCTCTATCATCTGTGCAGCACAGGAATCCTCACAGAGAGCCAAGAGAATAGCTTGACTAAATTATGCATATTTGGCCTGTTCTTGGTGCGTCCACCCATTCCAAAGAAACAAACAATGCTATGTTTGACTCATTTTCTGAGAATCCAACACTAACCTCAAGCTCCAATTTAATATACAAGGTATGAGGCCATTTTTTTGTAGAATTCAAGGGAACATACCTAGGTGCAACTATTTATTTATTTATTCATTCATTCATTCATTTAAAAATATTATTCTTCTTCCACTTTTTAGAGTACAGTTACACCAGGTTGGCATTACAAACCCAGACGATTAACGACTTACGAAGTGTGTTTTAATTGGCTTTAGCAAAACTGTGGGGGCAGAGCGGTGAGCGTGTAGCATGAAGGACATTGCGGACATTGTCCCTGCACACCCGGATCTCACGGTCGTCTTCTGCTCCCATCTCGTAGACGTTCAAAAGAGATTTGTCCATGCGGCTGACAGGACGGAAACGACCGTGGGCAAGAGAACCAGCACACAGATTAGTAGCGTTGCTTTTTCTTTGCCACAAGAAAGGGAAAGTAAAAACAAGAGCGATGACGAAACTAGGCCGAGGGACTTTCGCAATGCATCCAACAAGACGGCGGCAGGTCTAACGGGCACCGCTTCCAGACTCTCAAAATACATTTGCGCTTTTTACGTTGAATCGCCGTCATACTGAAGGGCCTTAAAACTAGGCTTTCTGCAGTGTGGTCTGCCGAAGACATATGGGATTTCTGTAAAACACAAATTGCTAGCACAAATAAGTTTTTAGAAAACAGATTTTTAAAAAGGAGGGGAACAAAAAAACAAAACAAAACAAAAGGCCCAAAAAGGATAAACGAAAGTAAAAGCGAAGAACGAGGAAGAAAAGAGGAAGCAGAATCATCTCGTGCTCTCCAAGACGGAACAGCCGCAGGGGGTAAAGACTTAACAGACAGGAGCTGGGGAATTCTGGGAATGTATGCAGAGCACTGATAATTCCCGGAGACACGCCCTACAACGTGTCAGGAGTCCAGCTTTGCGGCACACGGGGTCAAAAGACAGAGCGGCAACAGTCTGAGGTTTATCTTCCCCACGAGGGACTTATGTAGTGCAGGAGTGGTTTTGCCAGTAGTACAATCAATAAAATATTCCACATCACCTTGTCATGTGTTCTTGAATATGTACACATGCTACTTTGAACATGCACAGCCCACGTGATTTCCAATGCACAAAAGCCACTGCCGTTTCTGTGAGTTAGGGAGGACTATATCACGGTCATTATTGGTAGTGCGGGTGTGTGTGTCTATGTACACACAGCCATTTTACTGAGAAGTGCAGTGATAATGGCGCTCCCTATTTAATGGCGGGTAGCGGTACACAGAACCCAGTGCATCCAAGAGTACTGTGGTGAGTGTCTTCAGCAGATGTGTGGGGGGGGGGTACGGTGCACTTACTTGAGACAGTGCAGGGGGCCAGGGGACACGCGGGCAACGCTGGCTCCATTGACTGTGCTGAGCTGCACCTCAGAGATGTACAGAGTAACGGAGGACGACTGCAGTCTTGTCTTCACCACCTCCAGCGGGCAGGTTAGAATGGCACCCACTGTGCCCCCACATCTGAGAGAGAGAGAGAGAGAGAGCGCAAAAAAGTTGGGCGAGATGCCACACACGCACATTCGATACGTCTAAATGACGACCCCCCAATGTCAAAGCTCAGCTTAATATGGACTCTGTGCTGCAGACGAGGACAGTCAGGAACCCAGAGCATTTGGTCCTCTAAGCTGCCCTCGCAAATTATGTTCTCTCCCGTTCCTAATAATGGAAAGCGTTTCTCATGCAAGCGTAATGCCAGCTCCGGTCTTCTCTGGCCATCGGGATGGCAGAGCTCAAAATAAGCCAGAGTGTATGCCATTTTGCCCTTCGCGCACAAACCTGGCAGCGAAGCAAAATGGCGGCCGAGTTAAGTGCCCGCACGTAATGAAAGGACCCCTCGTTCTGGATCTCCCTACACCTCCGACCGAAGAATTAGCCTACTTCTGATATTTGGTTTCTTGGGAATGGGGGAGGGGGGGTTGGAGGACGAGAAAGAGACGGAGGGACAGGACATTTGAATAATGTGGAGCGCCGCAATGCTAAAGCTAAAAAAACAGGGACGTCTCTTATGGGATAAATAACTAAGATGCTACATCACAGATTTGTTCTGTTACTTGAAATTGGAGTAATAACTAGGGGAAAGGGGATTAGGGGATACTTAATAATAATTTATTATAATGAAAATGTAGAATAATTTATAATAAAATAATAAATAAATAAAAGTGTAAAAACATACAATCCTGCAGGACCTGAGGGCAATCTACAAGCAGGTTTTTGAAGTGTCTATAGTCTGAACCTCTGTTTGACATTAGCAGTTAAAACTCCATGGGAACAGTGCATGGCAACTGCAAGATTGATAACCAACGGTCTTTAGTCCAGCATTACCAAACACTGTCATGCACTTCAATATCAGGAAGACGTAAGTGGGGGTGAAACTGATAGCCCTTTCACGCACAAAAGCCGGGATCAACACGAGATATTGAACACGGGTTTGACACGCATGACCCGTTCACAACCACACTGTGGTCATAAGTAAGTACCGGGTCCTTGCCGTTCACACAAGTTTGCTCCGTTTTTTCCCTACTAATGCGCCAGCTGACTAGTGGATACAATTTAGTTTCCCATACGCTGCCTTAACCCAGTATGTTAACTCCTGAATCGATAGCCCAGCGATGTACTCCAAATCTTGCAAATGTTTTTATGTAAAAACCGTCACAAAACTTTTTTTTCCGTCACAATGATTGTTTAAGAGTGTGATTTAAAATGTGGACACCTGCATGAGAAGAGTGGAACCCCTTGGCTTATGACAGCGGGTAAAAGGATGAGAAATCTCCCTGGCCCACACCCCTTCTATACACACACACACCCACAAACACAAAGGCACTCCTCTCCAATGCCTTCCCGTTTTAAAAAAAGTTTTCCCCATTGTGATTTCCAGCCCCAGGCAATTGATGTGCTCACCTTCCTCTGAAGTGTGCAGTACACAGACATATAGGCCTTGTGTTGAAAGCAACGACTGCGGCCCTCTTTATGCACAGCTATTTTTACATGGCTGTATGCAAGGGCGTCCCGCATAACACGAGTGGTGAACTTTGTCCCAGATTCAAAAATGGCATGTGGGTTCCCGCACGGCCCGGCGGTATGCAGACTGCCGACAGACCACTCAACCTGAAGCTCAGCCTAACGCCATAGACTAGTATGCAGACTGCCGACAGACCACTCAACCTGAAGCTCAGCCTAACGCCATAGACTAGTATGCAGACTGCCGACAGACCACTCAACCTGAAGCTCAGCCTAACGCCATAGACTAGTATGCAGATTGCCGACAGACCACTCAACCTGAAGCTCAGCCTAACGCCATAGACTAGTATGCAGACTGCCGACAGACCACTCAACCTGAAGCTCAGCCTAACGCCATAGACTAGTATGCAGATTGCCGACAGACCACTCAACCTGAAGCTCAGCCTAACGCCATAGACTAGTATGCAGATTGCCGACAGACCACTCAACCTGAAGCTCAGCCTAACGCCATAGACTAGTATGCAGATTGCCGACAGACCACTCAACCTGAAGCTCAGCCTAACGCCATAGACTAGTATGCAGACTGCCGACAGACCACTCAACCTGAAGCTCAGCCTAACGCCATAGACTAGTATGCAGACTGCCGACAGACCACTCAACCTGAAGCTCAGCCTAACGCCTAGACTCTCTCAACACTCTCAATCCTGCCTTTCTTTGGACACTTGGACACTCCTTCTCTCCCGTTTGTCTGGCAGTCGCACCCGCCAACTGCAATCTCTCACTCCCATTTCCTATTACACTTGCACACTTCGATGCCATTTCTTCTTACACACAGTTACTCCCGTTTGCCTGACATACCCTCTCTCTCTCTTTCGTCTCCCGAAAAATGCAAACTTGTTTTGATATCACAGTGGCACAAGTCTGTCATCGCTTCACTTTTAGAGCTGGCGGAGCGTTAAATCACCGCCCCCCCAAAACCAGCAGGAAAACACAGGACACGGGAATTCCGGTTTGGTGAGTTGATCTCTCTCTCAATCATTTTAGCATCTATTTCCATTCAAACAAAAAGCTCACAGCCACTAACTGGCTCAAAATGTTTTCTGACATTAGAAACATTCCCAAATGGCCAAAGTTTTATGTGAAAGCAAGGATTTTCCGGGACTACTCTAAATCGCAGTGGGGTGCAGCCCTATTAACTGAACATATTTGGAAATCTGTGAAGGTGTTAGGCCTTCAGCTAAAAAGTTTTGGGAAAAACATGCGTTTACTTAAACATTTAAACACAGCACAAATGTAAACAGAGGAAATGTGGGTTGATATGCCAACTCCAAATACTTTTGGAACTTGGGAGACAATTCTAGGAACAAGTTATTACTTTAAAAAGGCCAAAGATTTTCTCATAACGGTTGGGGGGGGTGCGGAGAGCAAAGAATACATATCCTAGTTTACACACAACACTCAGAAATGCCCTGCTAGAGAGAGAGAGAGAGGTAACAGGTCTTAACCTTTATACTGTTATGTTAGTATTTATCGGATGATAAATTGAACTATATTGCAGAACTGCAATTACCCAATAAAAGCCAGCTTATCAAAGCTTAGTTCATATTCTCTAACTAGTCCCTACAACTTGTACAGTGTGCAGGTTTTCCTGACCTGGATTCACTTAAAAAGGATTTGCATCAAAAACATTTCTCTATAGCAAAGTTAACTTGAAATTTAATTTTATCTCTGTGCGCCTTCAATAGTGCCATGGGGTTTTGTTTTCACAAACGGTGTGCTGTATTCAGAAAAGCTGAAAAATGTTTCCGAAAACTGCGTCAAGACATTTTTTGGCCATTAGAAGGCCCTTCGAAAAATGCAATTGTGTTTTCCACTTCAGGTTGCAACATTACGACATTTACTGAGACGTTAAAATGCACTCAATCATGGAGGACCAAAAATGACTTATCCAGTTAGAAATAAATAAATCAATGGATAGATGCATACATACAGTTGTGGTCAAAAGTTTACATACACTTAGGTTGAAGTCATTAAAACTAATTTTTAACTACTCCACAGATATCATGTTAGCAAACTACAGTGTTGGCAAGTCAGTTAGGACATCTACTTTGTGCATGACACAAGTAATTTTTCCAACAATTGTTTACAGGCACACAATTCCAGAGAAGTTTAAATACACTAAGTTGACAGTGCCTTTAAATTTTTAATATTTGGTCGCATATCCTTTGGCTTTGCATGCCATGACTTTCTGATGTCAGTGACCCAACAATCAAATCAAAACACTCTTGATATCTTATTTTCTGGTACTCTTACAAGCGATGCTATAACGTCTCTGCATTTGAATGGATCTCTATGGGAATTGGGTGGTGGGACTAGATTTAGCTGTAAATTATGCAGGAACCGTATGGAATACATGATTGGTAAAATGGCTGTAAGTCATCAAGGGTCTGAGGTATCAAACGAGCCTCAAACCATCACTCTGCTGCCAGATATGCAGTAGATATGGATGGATCACTTTAAGGGTTATTTCTCCTGACAAATTTTCCAATTGAACTCTATGGAAAAATAAGAAGAAACCCTACAAGTTAGTACCCTAGTCCCACCCCCCAATTCCCATAGAGATCCATTCAAATGCAGAGACGTTATAGTATCGCTTGTAAGAGTACCAGAAAATAAGATATCAAGAGTCTTTTGATGTTGTTGGGTCACAGACATCAGGAAGTCATGGCATGCAAAGCCAAAGGTTATGCGACCAAATATTAAAAATTTAAAGGCACAGTCAACTTAGTGTATGTAAACTTCTGACCCACAGAAATTGTGATATAGTGAATTAAAAGTTAAATAATCTGTAAACAATTGTTGGAAAAATTACTTGTGTCATGCACAAAGTAGATGTCCTAACTGACTTGCCAACAATATAGTTTGCTAATGTAGTGGGTGTAGCTCTGCTAGTTCGCTAGTAAGCACAGTGAGATGCAGTAAAGTGAAGGCCTTGTAGCAGGTTACCGTGACAACACTCTCTGGCGACGCAACCCTCAGGGTCAAAATACCGACGTTATCCTTAGCTATCGGCGATGTCGTCTTTAGCTGATTGGTAACGCGTTCGCTTACGAGTGAGAGGAGCGGGGTTCAAATCTCACCTTGGACTTCTGAGTAAAAGTAAGCTTCTCTCTTTCTATACGGTTACACTAACATGAAATCTATGGAGTGGTTAAAAATGAGTTTTAATGACTTCAACCTCAGCGTATGTAAACGTTTGACCACAACTGTAAATAAACGCTGAAAGAAATGCATAAATAAGTAATGTTGAAAATAATTCTGGAAATAAATATATGTATAAATAAATGCTGAAATAAGTAAATGTTGGTCATAAATCTGCAAATATGTTTTAATTAATTCTACATTTCTGAATTTCTACATTTATTTCTGTATTTCTGGGTCCATATTGTAATGAGGTGTCACCATTTGTCAGCTGGGCATACCAGGCATAAGCAAACGATGCCAATAAACTCACTGTACACTGCCTGGCCAAAAAAAAAGTTGCACTCGTTGGACCGCCTTTTGCTTTGATTACGGCACGCATTCGTCGTGGCATTGTTTCGACAACCTTATGCAACGTCACAACATTTATTTCCGTCCTGAGTTCCATTAATTTTTGGCCGCGATCTTGTATTAACGACGGGAGTCAAACCACTCCCTAAAGTCTTCTCCAGCACATCCCAAAGATTTTCAATGGGGTTAAGGTCAGGACTCTGGTGGCCAATTCACGTGTGAAAATGATTCCTCATGCTCCCTGAACCACTCTTTCACAATTTGAGCCCGATGAATCTTGGCATTGTCGTCCTGGAATATGCCCATTGATGGGATAACCTGGTCATTCAGTACATTCTGGTACTCAGCTGACTTCATTTTATTTCTGCATAACATTGCTGAGCCTAGACCTGACCAATTGAAGCAACCCCAGATCATAACACTGCCTCCAGAGGCTTGTAAAGTGGGCACTATGCATGACGGGTGCAACGGCGACTTTTTTTTTGGCCAGGCAGTATACTAATCCTTACACTTTAAGCTCTCTGTCAATATGCGGTTGCATGCAATGGCGCCCAACGTTAACCTGCTCGTTGAAATGCTAAAGCCCCAGGGAACAAAGCCTAAAATCGTTAAAATGTGTGTATGATATCAAACTTGATTGGTAGTGTTATTAAGCATCCACCAAAGTTTGAATGAAAAAAATACATATAAACATGATAAAACACTGCTCAAAAGCAGCTGAATTAACTTATCAGACCTGTATTAGGACGGTCGGGCTTGGTCGTAATATAAACTTTGTTATAACATTTGTTTCTTCTAATAAATACGTGGGTATTGCTGCTAGTTACCTAGCTAGTTGATGTTGGGTAGCTTGCATGTTGAATGCCATGGAATTGTTTGGTTAGTTACCCTGTCAACTAAAGCTCCGCTTCAGTTCTGTGCATTAAAAAAAAAATCAACTGCACTGTACCCAGCACCGGCGAGCGCAGCGATGAGAAGGCAGATGTGACATTATTATCTAACGTTAGTGCTACACGCCCAACATTAGCCAAGATACGCGCAACGTTACTGAAGTATCCAGTATCTCTGGAATTCAGAAAGTATTATGTCCACAAGATCCAAATTAACCTAATTAGAAGGCAATCACGAATATTTGTTCCCTGGGACTTTAAGGCATGTGGCTGACCAACTTGAAAACTACGTTTTTTTTTTTTTCTCTTTCTTTCTTTCCACGCCTATAAATTCGATAAAATCACCAGTAGTACGAGTAGCAAATTCATGGTGAATCAAATCCTTACATATACAACTGAGCTATAAAAAATGTAAAACTAATATTATTAGCATCTTATAAATAAGGGCATGCACCAAAGCCCCAAAAACCATGCAGAAAAAGCGTATGATGAGGAATGCACAGTTGTGCACGGCGAGTTAAGAGACCGTCACAGGTAAGGGAAACGGTGTAGGCTTTGTGGGCCTCGGTGAGAAATAACAAGGGCTGATGAGTCCTCGGCTTGCTCGGACAAAGCAGGGCGGTATGATATGCTGTTTGCAGCTAGTGTCGACCATTGTTGTTCTCTTCTAATTTCATTTTCGTTGCCAAGCATTCTGCTGGCATTTAGTAAGCCTCGCAAAGGTCACCGACTGACAAGCTGTGCAGCAGCCATTTCCAACTGAACAATTTCTCTTGCTTCAGCAGTGGATACGTATCGAGTTAACCGCTAATGAGATGTATATCGTATGCTAATTGAGTATGTGTAAGGTAGACTAATTAACATTTTTCGTGTGAGCAGCCATTACGTGACAGGTTGTATAACCCTAACAATCAGCACTATGTCCAAGGTTTCCTCATACTTATGGTTTAACAAATTACTCAAGTCCTGAAAGTAATGTTCATGTTTTTTTTTTCCCACCCTGAATCAATCCATGTTCTCTTACATGTTATAGTTATATTGTCTATTCCACCCACTAATAGGCCTACTTTGGGCTATCTTCTGCCCTACCACTTTGCATTTTTGCTCCAATAGATTCCCCCTTACCTGACTATTACCATTGAGCTTATCTTTAACTATTGACACCATTATCTTTAACTATTGATGGGCTCCCCGTCTATATCTGGGTTCCTCCTGAGATTTCCTCCAACTATGGAGTTTTGCTTCTCACCATTGTTGGAGTCCCCCAAACCCCCCCCCCCCCCCCCCCCCCCCACTGGGGTTTTTTTTTTTTTTTTTTTTTTTTTACCCGACTTGTTGGATTTTGGGGGTTCAGGCTCAGTCTTGCCTAACCACCAACCCCCCCCCCCCCCATTTCCTCTTTCTGTAAAACAGCTTTGTGACAGCGTCTCCGTAAAGATCACTACACAAATCTAATTTAATCAAACCGAGTTATGGCACTCCAAATCTTATTTTCACTTTATCATAAACTGCCTTGATTAAACTACAGATGCATTAAATTTGTGCTGGATCAGGGTTTGGCTGGAACGGTTTTGGGTGGCACAATCTGCAGAGCCCAACACTGCAGCCAGTCAGCACTCCAGCATAAATGGCCCGTCTGAAGGGCATGCGCTACTCGTGAAGGCTTAAATTCATTTACAGCAACGTGCATCTTGGTATGAAGTAATCATGCAATTACTGCAATGCAAGATGCTTTTTGTTGTAAATTCACTGAGACACATACTGTATTATGCCTGCAATGGAGACAAATACAATTTTCCCAGTGAATGTAATTTATGCAAATAAAGATATAAACCATACACGCAACAATGTTTGCAGATTTTGTCAAGCTAACAATCATGCTAATGAAATTTAAATTAACTGCAAATCATTCTCAGTTCTACTTCTCCGTTTTGAAGACGCTCTCTGCAAGATCGTAGTGTTGCTGTAGATATATTCCGTCTAGAGGATGTAGGTTTTGCGATGCAAAGGCATATAAAATGCATTGCTTTGCTTACAAAATGATAAAGTGCGATGCTTTTTTATAATGTCTTAGATATCTCATAATGTAAGATACAGTCTGAGGCATTACGTGAAGCATGTTATACTACACGATATATCTTAAACAACCCTGGGATTATAAGGTGAACGATGATACATAGAACTACCTTAGTATAGGTTTCAGTACACCTTTTCCTGCTGCGACCTATGTTTCCGTTTCCATAGCAAAAGTTCATGATAGACCTTCATAATAATTTGTGGTCGAACCTAACGTAACTACCTGTGCTGGGCAATCAGGCAGACCATTTAAGTTAATTCATTACTATTTTCCAACTGCTATCATTCAAGATATGCGTGCAAGAGCTGTGACCTGCTTTTCAGAGGTGGAAATCCAGGGGACATAAAGTAAAAGTCCTGCCCGGTATTTTGGTCCAATCACCTGGATTTGCTAATTAGCACAATTCTTCAGCCAGGTGGTAGAACTAATTAGTGAAATCAGCTGGCTGAGTTCATGGGTGGTAGAAACACATGGCAGGACTTTTACTTTCTGACCCCTGGATTTCCCTCTGCTGCTTTTTGATAGTCTGGCCTCGCAAAGTTAGTTGGCTAAATCCACCTGGAAGAGATTGCCTGACACCGGCAACAGCACCGTGTCACAATCTTGGATATACCGAGGCTAGACCAACGAGAGAGGGCCTAGCCAACTTGACATTGTACTTGTAAAACGAAATGGCTAGCTAATGACTAGCATATATGCGTTATAACAGGTTACATACATTGTTTAAACTGGTGACTTCCTATTATGATGAAGTATTCGCCAGAAATCCCACATAGTTCCTGTATCTGCGAGGCTAACAATATGTGTTGCTATTTGCACGACCAGCTAGCTAACCTAATTGTCCGATTTAGCTACTCAACGGTACAATGAACTAACGTTAGCCACCTTATCTAACCGGGTAACGTTATGTACTGGTGTAACGTTAACGTTAACGTTACCTGATTCGCGGTGTGGTCATTCATTGAATAACCTTCAAATATCTAACGTGAGTTAGCTAACGAACTAGCCGTCTGGTTAGCCGACTAGCTAGCGTTAAATAGTTAGCTAGCAAACGTTATATTGCATATATTCTGCATCCCGTTGAAGTGATCTTGCTAGCTATAGCGGAAATGTCCCTAATGTTAAAATTAACAGCACAACTAACGGTACCGCGATTTTCCGCGTAACTTGGCTAATCCATTAAGTTACATAGCTAGCTATATACGTTAGCCAAGTTAGACTAACGTTAGCTAGTTCACGTTTGGCACCCGCGGGAGCGGTCCTTTGAGAGCTCCAGCTATCATTAGCTAGCAAATCAGCCACATGATGCCCTGTTGTTTGACATTGGAAACGCAAGTCTTAGCTAACGTTATGCTATGCAGCTGGTGTTTGTAGCTAGCTAGTCACTATAGGCTAACGTTAATTATGCCGTGATCATTGACGGCTTCAAGAAATACCCAGCTATTGCCAAAATGTTCTGCATACTTGGCTAGTTAACGTTACCTAAACAAATTGCGGCGGTCCACAATACGCAACGTTGACTGTTAGGAAGCTATATTACACTAAGGCATTAGGTAGCTAGCTAGCTAGCCACTGGCACTATACTCCTATTTATTCCTAAAGGGAACATGGACGTCAGAACAGAACGTAGCCAGCAGCTCCGCATCTATTTTTGTACAGGCCCCCAAGATAAACAGCCAGCAAGCGAATGTTAACTAAAGTATACTGTTTACGATGGAAATAATTACACTTACTCGTTTTATGCATGCATTTGCACCTCCTGATATAACAAATAAATGAGGAATTCATTAGATTAACGTTAACCAAATGACATACTCACCCTCCAGCAAACAGATGAACCAGGGTGTCTCTTTGACTCATTCTTTATCATTCTCGGAACCCGCACACAAGGTAGCAGGCTGGTGAGAGAGGACTACTCAGCCCAGTGATGTCGCGATGTCCTTCGCTATCTAGCAGGGAAATCGTTTGCTAGCTAGTCAGCTGCTTGTGTCAGCAGCAGGCACTGAGCCTGCTAACGTTAACGTTAGTTGAAAACGCAGGTAGGTGGGTAGCTAGCTAGCTAGCTACTGTAGCTAACGTTAGCTTGCTAGCTGGCTAGCTAGCTACTGTACCTAACAGTCGTCGTGCTACCTAGCAAGCGATCGCTGTTTTTTATTCTTCTCCTCCTCCGGCTCGATAAAATCCCCCACTGGCGAACCCAAAGTTGTATTGAGCTTATTCACCCGCTTAAAAGTGAATGATCCGGTTGTCAACGTTATCTGCTCTTATAACCCAGAACCTTCGCTCCCCGCTGGTTCGCTTCAACTAACTACGTAGCAGCAGAGACAGGTCAATGTGTTTACCGTCGAATCACGAGCGCCAAAACAGAACCCCCTATTGGCCATCCACGCGAAGTACGTCACTTTGTCCCCGCCCGATCACGCTCCTTTCACATGATAAAGCTCTGAATGAAAGGACTTTTAGCAATAATCAAGCAGTTCTCATAAAGTAGGTTACTCTGTTATCTTCTGCGATATGCCTGTAGCCTATACTCACCGACACTGACATGAGCATAACTCTAACATGCAGTTCGAACTGACCTCTTCGATCAAAAATAAAGATGTATTTTTTATTAGAAATATTGAAGGTCAGACCTCTATGGCCTAAATATTCCCATTTCTCTGTAGCCTACTCTATTAATATTAGTTTTGCAATAGGCTGCACGTTTCTAACCAAACATTGCTTCAACACATTTTCACAATATTCTCATTTGAAGACAGTGGTTAAATAATAGTTGATTTAACAGCAGAATGCAGATGTGGCTTTTGTAGTACCTGGACATGGATGGAGTCTAGTAAGCTCCAGACTAGATGCATTACAAAAGTATTAAAAGTATTACTCTACTAACTTTACTACTGTTACAAAATAAAACATTTAAAATATATATTTCACATGCATTGCATCGTTATTTATTTGCTTAGCAGATGACAGCACCCAGAGAATTTAAAATTAAACTTAATCACTTCTCAAAACTGGATGTCTGCTTAAGTGCCATATGTAAGAGTGCAATAAGCATGCTACACCTTGAATTTACACCTGCAACCTTCTGGATATTAGCTCTTCCTGAACCACTTCACCACACTGGCATCCCATGTCCATAATCGACATACACTTTTTACATTAGACTAGAATATAAATAAGTCATTCTGCACATTTAGGAATATTTTATGCTTATACTATTCAATATATTGTACAACAACATTGCATATTATATGTATGAAAGTCACAGCTGGTGTATGTTATATTTCAAGTAGCATACACACACAATATACATACATAAGTATTTATGTGTATACTTATATAAAAAAACATATCATGTACTGTAGGTCTAATCCTACAAAAGGATTGGGTATGTGCAACAGCTAAAAGGTCGTTGTAGGTCTACAAGACAGTGAATAGAACTAAAATACTTTATTCCTGCTGGGAGGGGTCTCCTCTCACATGCATTTGGTTTAAAATTTGGTTTACTAATGAATAAAATGCGTGTGCTACTTGGTTTTATAATTAGAGACACAATTTGACAAGTTTAGATCATGCGCACTGAGGGCTAATCACATTTTTGACCGTCCGGCCTACATGAGGTGGAATATAGCCGAATGCCGCAGTCGGTCATTGACCCTGCCAGCCCTTTTTTAGCCATTCGCCAATGTATTGAGTATTGTTCAGGAAATACCTCAGAAATTAATTGCCAGTGCTCTTAACTGTGCAGTGTCATCCAGTGGTTTTCCGTCTTTTGTTTTTCTTGTGATGAATGTTTTGAAAGGTTTATTTTATTTTATGCAGAATTATTAAACAGCAGCATCACTGGGCAGTTGAATGGTGAATGCAGGCGATGTTCTTATTGCATTGATTTCACCTGCAGTCCAGATTGAAACCTGATCAGACTGTAGCCGATAATATTGTGGGGCGACACATAACTGGCTTTGTCGGGGCAGAGAACCATTCAGTAGACTGGGTGTCTCTACCTTATTGCTCAAAAGTAACCTCACTTGGTTGCTCAAGTGTTGAACGAGGGTGGATTGTAGGCTGAAGTGGTGATTGGCCATACGCGTGCTTAGCATAATGCACCGGCTAGCATGCGCCCTTCCAATTTGAAAGTGGGCAACGGTCATCCTCACTTTCTTCAAGCGCAGATACTCTTATCTTGATATAATGCTCTTTTTAATACTGCATGGGGTCTTGATTCTATATTTACAATGTTATCTCTTCTCCAACGATTTCTGTTACCGCCCATCCAGTGCAACTGCCACCTTTGATCCCAGTTCTAGATGATTCTCAGCTTCACAACACTGTACAGTGATGACCTTTGCTTTTCATGCTCCATGTCAAATCTGTATTGAACCACTGAGAATTACTGTGACATATATAATGAGGAATCTTCATGTAGTACACGATAAATCCTGTTGATTTTTAAAAGGAAGATATTGACAAAACCAATGTACATGTATGTAGTTCTCTTCACTTTTCTGAAAGTCCCTTGTGGGGACTGTGATCACTCTAAATGGCAACCAAAGGTAAGTTTATTGTACATTATACTGTTCATTTTTATAAATTAATCTTATTTTTGAATGTCATTATGTTAATAAGTATGTGTGTGAGCTCCCTTATTGTTTCTTCTAATTATCTGCTCACTGTTGCTTTGAGTTTGTGTTCTTGATTTTGTTTTTTTTGTTTTTTTTTACCTGAGAAAAGTGTACCTCATTGTCATCATTTAACCTGTGAAAATCAATTTGTGGTCTAACGGAGGGAAATCAGGCCTAGGGATTTTAGTGAAGGATATTGGCCTATAACATTTACATTTTAAGCATTTAGCTGACACTCTTATCCAGAGGAATTTGCGCAACTTACATTCTTTACATACGTACCAAGGTAAGAAATGCCATTTAAAAAGTTGCTTACAAATATTTGACACGCCCAACCAAACACTTTTCTTGCGTTTTCCCAGCATGCAAATGCATGCTATTGGAATGACAGGCGAGACTCATGTTTAAACAAAAAGAAAATCTAATTGCAGCCAATAGAGCCATTGATAATGGTAACAACTATGAAATGCGTCGGCCATATAAGACTTGCCATATTATTTTCTGTGAAGCTTTCCAAGACAAAGCATCAGCTGGCTGACGTGATATGATGATCAAAGTTATCAATCAATGACTCATCATTTGGGTCAGATTGGGCTAGGGCTACATTTTAAGACTGTGGTGTGCTCCACTTATCCGTGAAAGCAGGAGCGCATAGTGTGGTTCACATACAGTAACTGTCCTACATTTGTTCCCTAATATGAGAAAAGAGGTCCCAGTGATTGGTTGAGGGGCAGTAAACGGTGGCTTCTGCCATCCTACCACTCCTACAGTAAGGGGCAGGAATCAGCAAATCAGATGCATGTGATACAGTTTGAGTCCTGCATCAGTGGAAGAACATAAGAAGCCTGCATCTCAAGCCAAATAAGATAATAAAGGCCGGCCAGTGCCGCTATGGAGGGCACGAGGCTTCCTAGTCTCCCTTCTCCAATCCTGATCTCCATGTGCACGAGGTTCATTAGAGGATACTGACCCATGGGTTCCCAAACCACCAACCACCTCTCACCTTCTGTCAGAGGTGGAAAGTCCAGGGGTCAGAAAGAAAAAGTCCTGCCATGTTTTTTTTCCACCCATGAACTGAGCCAGCTGATTTCACTAATTAGTTCTACCTCTTGGCTGAAGAATTGTGCCAATGAGCAAATCCAGGTGATTGGAACAAAATACTGAGGAGGACTTTTACTTTCTGAAACTGGACCTTCCACCTCTGCCCTCTGTTGATGTTTTTTCAAACTAATTACTGTTATCTGAGTTCTGTTAGGTTACAACATCTTATTATTTTGCTGTTTATATTCCCACAAATTTGTTGTTAAACTATTTTTTTGTTCTTTCTGTTACATGCACCATAAAGGTTAAATAATTGAACCTATAGCCAGAAGCTCAGAGATTCGCTTTTCAGGTTCGGCATTTTTAAAAAATACAATACTTACCTTGAACTGGCACTAAAGTTAATTACTTCAACATATTTCTACATATTTTATCAATGAAGAGCATGACATATAAATGTTCTGTAAGTGTCCCTGATAGCATTGCAAAGGGAGGGAATTTTCCAGGTAACTTTTGGTAATTTTTGCCAATTTTACAGGGAAAATCACCACTAACTGTAACAATCTCATGCTTAAACAAAGCTAATAAATCAGAAACAAACAAGCAAAACAATAAACAAACAAAATGTGCTACACAGGCCCAAGTTCTTTCTGGAGAGCAGGTTTCTGCAACATATGGTACCATCACTGCCAATGCACAGCACCTTAATCTAGATCAGGGGAAAGTTCTTATAAGTTTGGCTAAATTTTTCAATAAGGAAGGGCTGTGGAGTGCTGATGCCATCTGGCAGCCAAACACATCAAGGCATCAACCTACTGGAAGGGACTCTAAGTGTGAACCCATGTCCCCTGTTGCTTCAATTATTCTCCAGATCCCTCCAACATCAGCTGCATCAGAGTGGAACTGGTCCCTTTTTGGTGGAACATACAGCAGAGTGTGCAACAGGCTGACAAAGAGTTGAAAAGCTGGTGGCTATTAAGTCAGTCTTGAAACTCTTTGAACCCATCAAAGATGACACCACATGCAGTCTCAGGAATCTTGGGAGTATTGTTCAGATTCTCCAGAGTCTCTTCCTGAAGATGATGATAGCTATCCTTGAGATAAATAATTAGTCTTTCAAAGAATTTTGTTTAACTTTACTTTAGTCAAAAGATGAAATTATTCCTAATATGTATTTGGGAATAACTTTATATTTTGACTAAAATAAGGTTAAATAAGGCCCATCTAAGTTGCTGTCTTAGATGGAAGAAAATGACTAAACTATATATTTTTGCATTCATGTTTCCTCATTTAATATTCTTTGTTTAAACAAACTGCATTTGAAAAGAAAACATACAAATAAATGTGTTCACATTGTGGTAAACCAACATCATGTTTGTTTGACATTTCTAAAAACTCATGGTTTTCTCCCTAAAAAACGTGTGAAGTATTTGCAGTGATCCCTCAAATAGGCCCAATACTAAAAAAACAAAAACATACGATTTATGACAAATATTGTTAACCATATAAATTCCCTTAAATGACCTCAAAATTTCCAAAATTACCTCAAAATTCCTCAAAAAGCAACCCTAGTCCCTGAATACAGAGGGCTTGAGAGGGAATGAAAATGTAATTTAGTTTGCCTTGAGACACGCTCTATGCCACAGGCAAACAATTCACACACAACCCTGGCTGAGAAACGGCCCGCATTTTAAGTGTCAGCAAATATTGATACGTGGAGGCCACCGCACTAACCTCAAAAATTCATAAGAAACAAAGCGTCCTATTCTTTCACTATTTGACGGTGTATTTTGTCCTTTCCTCCCTGAATGAGCCTTTGTGCGTCTGCACAACCTTGCATATATGCACAGTCTGCTGTAGATATGCACACATATCACATGTGGGCCTTATCAAGTGCAATGCTACCAGGGTAGGTAACAATATGCAAAGTGCTGAACACATTGGTGAGCTCCCAAATACAAACATGGCCACTGAAATTAATGGAGCAGTGAGAAAAATAACATGGATCCTGTTGATTAGCTGAACCCAAACCCCTGTACTTGCTAGTCCTGCTGCTCAAGCCAATGTGTGACTGCCCTATTACTGATTAACCTGAGTCTGGCCAGGGTCTCTGCTTGCCTGTGCTGTGGTATTTTTCCACACCGTGTGGTGCCATCAGATTTTTAATGGCGATTGTTTGCTGACTATTTGCACTCCTTTTCTGTTTAAACCAGAACTGTCACATCAAATCTTAAGAGAACACAGTTTAGTGTAGAGGTAGGACAGTCATTTCCATCCCTTGCATTTCTGTGAATTCCTCGATTGAGGTTTTTTGATTCATGTACAGCATTTCATAGATTTGCAAAGGATAGATATTTTTATGATTTTCGCTACAAGACAGGGAATATGACACTCTACTTGTTTGAGTTTACTGTCATTTTTAACTGCCTGTTTAAATAATGGACCATTCCTTATCATCTCAGGTAAATATCCATTTACTAGGGCATGGTGTCTTTATTGAGGAAGTGTGTCACAAATACTGTGTAAGTCCTCACCAAGGCCTGGACATACATGATGCCACGTGGTATGCACGTGTGCTTGCTTGTTTGTGTGTGTGCGTGCCTGTCTGTGTGTGAGTATGTGTGTTTGCATATGCCAGCAGGTGGTTTGTGTGACAACTGACCACAAAGAAATTAATGATTAAAGCGAAGAATTCACTGAAAATATTCCAGTCCCCAACACACTGTCAACAAGGATGCTGACCGCTGTCACAACAGCGAAACCACCAAGAAAATGCATTTGTGTTCTTTAATTCTTAGCAAGGAGGATCAATGATCAGCCAATGTATGTTTCCATTGGTTGTTTCAAAACTTTTCTTTCTTGCTTCTTTTCTTTGTTTATAGAATAAACTGACCTTCATACTCAACTGACCCTCATGCTCACTGCTATTTGTCTCTGTCCTGGTCAGAGATGTTGCACTTTGCCCTCTCTGCTGTAGTTTAGAGGGGGCGCGATCACTGTTGGTTAAAATGGCTGAAATTATTACCACTATCACACCAGGACCACCCAAAAATACTTGCTGAAGTTCAAGTTTACTCAAGTTAATTTGTGACAAAAAGCATTAGAGTTGACCTCAGGGTCTGAATCGCTAATGACAGTAAGAGAGAGGGAAAAAAAGCAAAACCGAAACAAACCTGAAACCCAAACGATTAACAATTATAAAAGTGCTGATCCAACAATTTCATCCATGAAAGATCCACACTCAGCATCTTTAAAAAGATGTAGATAAATGATTCAAACATTTAGGCAAACTGCTTGGGTCAGTAAAATGGATCAGTTCTAGTGGGATCTGGTGTTGCCAACAGAATGACATTATTTGTGTCTAAAAATAGTAAGGCAGAAGGTCATCTTTTTATCTTGTAAAAATATTCAATGTAAATATTTAGTAAATGTAGCTACTTTTTACTTTCTAACTGCGAGCCTACAATCTATAATGAGACTTCAATTGGAAATGTACTTCAGCTGTTCAATTGTTCAAGGCTGCAGGTTATTTTAACATACAGTATATTTGCCATGGTATTTCACAGATATTGATTTAATGTTTGTATTTCTAAAGACCTGGCAGCCTCGATGCAATATTTACTTGTTTATTTACTGATTGTTACATTGTCTTTGTTGGGGATAAATCTTCAGAAGCACAAATTACAATATGCTCAGTAATCTTTTTTATTTATTAAGCAGTCAATAAACACAGAAGAGTTAATGTTACAAATTTACATCAAGGACAGACTCAAGATTCTTAATTAACAGGAAGTGCAAAGGGCAGCATGCATATTCTGTGTTAGTTCCTTATTCCGATAGGCTGTGATAGGACCTAAAATAGACTGTACTTGGAAAAGTACAGCTATTTTTGTACAACTGACTGTCAATCAATAAAACATGCATTAGTCGTTACATTTGTCCACTGGACTGCATAATTCATATAGAATACACACCAGATATTACTCATTTGACCAAATATGCCATTCGTCATTCTGGTATGGCATTCCATACCAGATTGGAATAAATTCCCAAATGGTTTGTCATGCCTGACTGTGTTAGTTTACTTTCATTCCTTACGTTGCCTGTAGGAGATACACATTAAGCCTATTCATACTGTTCTTAGCCCCAGGAGAGATTTTAGCCCAGGCCCAGGGGAGTGTTCACGCTTGCACATTCTAAAGTGGGCTAGCATCAACCTTAGCTCTGGGCTAGCTGACCCTGATCCGGAGCAGGATTATCAGGGTTAACCCCAGAAATCTCCCAAAACACGGTGCGAAAATAGCCAGTGTGAAACGGCGTCAGCGGCAATTGTGGCAACGGATAGAATTTTCATTGTCTAATTCAATAGTGTCGAACGGACCTTTGCCCGGGGCTTAGGGGTAGGCTACAGTGTGAATCCTTAGCCCAGGGCTAACACTTAGCCCAGGGTTAATGAATGCTTGTGTGAACACAGGATGTGTGATCCCAGAATGAGTTAGCCTTGGGTTATCCTTAGCCTGGGGTTAAGGATAATCCAGGGCTAACTACTGAGCAGTGTGAAAAGACCTATGGAGACGTCTGAACTGAGAGGAACCCTGATAGTCTATGGGGTAACAGCCTTCCAGTGTACCCCAGCAGACAGCCGGCCTGTCATATTAATGAAGATCTCATGACATTCGCATACACTACTGCTGGTGGCGAAGGTCCCATGACTCTTATTGCCTGAGCGTCTGGAAACAGGCCCTAATTGGAGGCACGTTCTGCGACCATTTCATGTGACTGACGAGCCTCCGGACATTATGGCGAGAACTGGCTACCCGCCATCGCCAGTGTAGGGCATCCTGAGAACCCGCTAGAAGGGCAATGATGGAAAATCAGGCATCTAGTCTCCTGCTCTGGGATTAATCTCAGGGCTCCCAAAGATGTGGTGTTTACGTTCTTTCTAGCCTAAATTGCAATGTTGTAAAATGCAAGTGCAGGTCGTAAGTGTAATGTGCTGTAACCTGAGAATTACAATTAATTATCCTCTTAGTCCACCGTATAATCACTGTGTAAACCTTTACTATAAACATACTAATGTATGCTTATAATTGCTGGTTTATTCAATCAGATCAGTTATAAGATAAGTTATATTCTAGTTATATATACGTACATGTTATATATTCTGTGACTCCTTTTTGGCAAACAATTTTTTTATTCCCTATTCCCTTTTACCCAATATGGAATGCCAAATTGGAAATGTTTGTCCATTCCAGCTTTGCAATGCCCTATATTAATTCTGGTATGCACTATGCAGAAACTAGAATGCACTCTGAAATACATACCTTCAGTCATTGTTATTTTTCACTATGGAAGCAGGAGGACTATGCAACATGCAGCTGAGTAGGACAGACTGATGGCATCTCATTGACCAGAAGAGACAACACTGAGCAATGAGGGAAATTATATCAAAGACAGCCTCACTTTTGTCAGGCTCATAACCTTATGGTATTATAAGCCTGACCAGGCTGCCATTGACGTGAGAGTTTTTCCAACTACCAAGGATGCGCTTTGCTAGCTAACCGGTGCCGAGTTTCTTCTCCTGACAAATCATGATCTTGTGTTAGAAGTGCTCAAATTGGAGGTGGCGATTAAAGCCAGCTCTACCATTGACCACAAAATAACACTGCTAGATCTTGCTAAAACCATATTGGGGGACACCAATTTCACAAACTATAATTTCCCTTCCCAGACTCTCTATAGATAGAGCATTTGGGGTCAAACTATACAGATTATATAAATGAATCTCCTGCATTCCTTAGGGATGTGGATCTCCAGGCCTCGCAGGGCCAATGTGTATGCAGGTTTTTGCAGCCACCAGTTACCCTGGCTCAATCATATACACCAACACCAATTCACTCGTAAATTAGACCACAATAAAATGGGAAAATACATGCATAAAGGCACAAGAACATTCATCAGCTGCTGTTCATATCCGGGCATTTAGCTAAAATATCAGGTCCCGTAAATGATTGGGCTAATTAAATAACTGGTAACTGGTGGCAGCGAAAACCTGCGTACACACAGACCAGTGAGGCCTAAAGTTTCCTCATCTCTGCTTTATATCCTTGCTTTATATCATTTGGCCAAGCCCCTCATTAATATTCATGAGATGCATCAAACTGATCTGTTTCATGTACAAGAGTAATAAGTAACTACTTTCAATGTTTAGAATATGGAATATGAATAGAATATGAATAGAATATGAATAGAATATGTAATATTAAGAAAAGACGTGCTCTACTCACCTAAGACTTATAATTGAGCTTACGGGTGCTGTGGCCCAGGGTACATATAATAAAAAAAGAAAACGGCCAGCACTCTCCAATGTAAGTTTAATTTATTTAATAGCAGCAGTCACGGATGCGTTTCGGCTACACAGCCATACTGCTGGCCGTTTTCTTTTCTTAGAATATGGGGATGACCATCATTTCGGTCAACATAATTTGTGGTTGCCACCCATTACTCCAACCCCTCCTTCTAGGAGCCTGATCATTGTTGGAAGCATGGTTGTCTGAACTGGATACACCACTTAATAAGCCGCCATAGACTATTCGCTTGTGAAAACCGTTTGAAACGGCGGAAGTGCTGCCACAAATTGGAGCTGGAGATTGCGCAGTAGGGAGCAGGGGACCCTAATATGGTCATTACGTCCGGGCCGGGTACGGTATGGCTCGTCCACTAAGCACATGAGACGCGCAGTGCCGCAAACTGTCACAGTTTGTTCCACAAAATGTTTAAACAGCGTACAAATGGCACAATAACTTCGGCCACACGGGGAGACATCAGACAAAGAAAAAGCACCTATTACGACTACATGCTCTCGTGGGAAAAGTTTATCGGCTTTGTATTTTGACCGCATTTGATACCATTGACTTGCATTGAAAAAGCGCCCTGAAAGACTTATACTGGAGCCAACCACACTGGCGCTAGTGAGCAACATCTCTCAGCCGCTCTCAGCCAAACCAGGAAGTTAGCTTCAAAAACAAAGCCCTGGGTGCGTCCCAATATTCCTCACTCCCCACCTCCCTTCCTCCACTCCCCCACTACCACTCCTTTACTACCTGGAAGTATGTGGAGGAAGGGAGGGTGCATTTTTCGAATATTGGGACGCACCCCCGGTTTTGGCCCCTTGGAAGCCACTGAGGCAACTCTTTTGTGTAACAGCGATATGGTACGATATGATTAATCATGTGTCCTCATTCAGCTTCACTTATACAATAACACGTACATCATTGGCCATGTGTATGAAATACTGGACATCCGTTAATATCCACTGCAGGTACACGACACACCTTGGTTTAGGTTCAGGAATAAGCATAATACCTAAGATTGGAACCTTTGACCCGCTGATCACAAGTTGCACTCACTCACCCTGTAAGCATTACTGTGTAAACACACTGTGATTGCATAAATGCCTTATCATACGACACAGAGAGATATGTTACTAAGGCTTCTCCACCAAGTTTATTCAAATCTGGTTGGGGAGACCTGATGTATTTAATTCCTACAACAACGATTATCCTGTCAGTCAGTTTATAGAATGTAGGTCTTCATTAAAATTCTAAATTTCTGTTCATAAATTTCAGGTTCACTATTGCGAATGACATAATATGGTGTGATCCTTGAGATTGTCCTTAAGGGGTTTAACACAGATACATTTTTATCCTGATTTCCCAATGGCATCATTATCATTAACTCAGTGATAGATAAAGAAGGATTATAAACACATTCCAACTATACATATTCTAACTCTTGATAAGAAACTGAGCAACCGTTTATGGGATAACATGTGCTGTCATGAATGCAATGATATACATTTTCTCTGTCAAAATACATGCACCGTGATGGCGCATTTTAAATAAATCAGCGAGAAAATTGAGTTGTTGTTTAGTTGCATCCTTCCATGACAATACTCATGCTTGATGGTAATAAAGGAAGTGATGTCTTGCAGTGCAGAATATAGAAATTGACTGATCTTTTATGATATGATATGTAGGAAGTATTTTCAGGAAAGTCCGAAATACTAAAAAGCACGCGCACACATCAAATTTCAGGAAGTGCAAAACCACCAAGATTACCTGGCCTGATGTAACCGCAGTCTCCATGATTGTAAACAGCACTTCCCTTTGTTTGTACAATATAATTCAGATGGTTTTCATAACATGGTTATAGAATGCAGCTACAATAAGCCATATTACAATGAGTCAAATTCACAAAGAGATGTCTACTGTTTCGCTGTCTCTAATCAGCATATAAAAGTTATGTAATTGTGGCATTTTATTTGATTCACACTTATTATAAAGCACCATAAGTGTGTCTATATATGTCACAGTCAGAATATGCATATGGATACAGTTCCGTGGTTGAAATGTGGTTGAGCCGCTTTAGAAGAAAAAACAGTCAACTACACAACTGAAGCCATGTTTTTAAAAAAAAAACACAAGAATGCCGTTACATGCCCATCTAGGCTCGTCATTTATACCTTGGCGTACATTCTTGTCAGGAGGACATTTAATCCGGCCAATTACCTTAACTGAAAGACTGAAATTGTCAATCAGGACAGAGATGGTGCTGTAGAGGACATAGCCGTAATGTTGCTGGAATTCGGCTCTCCGGCTCCAGTGCATTTATAGGTCATTGGAATACAAGTTTGTGTCTCTTCTTTCCGTCAGATATGCGTGAGTACACTGCACCGGAATGTGCGGCGCGGGACATGCGGGACGTTTATGCTGAATCAACGAGACCGAAACTTGCTCGTCAGCATGTTCAAATTAATGTCGGTTCGTGTTATTTTTAGCTCGACGAGATGGCGACGCCAGGTCAGTCAGGCCGAAGGGCGCGGTGACACTGGCAGGAGTGCAGGGAAATGAGGGGTGGCAAGGCAAACGGCTGGAAGGTAGACCAGCAAGGAGACAGGGAGTGAAGCTGGCAGGTTGAGCACTGGTAGTCAGGAAGGCCCTTAGTCCAGCAGGGAGGCAGAGACAAAGCGTAATGCTGGAAGTTGGAAGGCAGGCAGTAATAGTACTAAGACATATATTATGTGTGTGTGCAGTGTGGGTTTGTGTGTGTGTGTGTGTGTGTGTGTGTGTGTGTGTGTGTGTGTGCGTGTGGGTGTACAAAACTGACATATTCAGATGGAAATCAGAACATTTTGATTGGTTAACACATGCATGACCCATGCATCCACTGATTGGTTCACAAATCCTCCCTGTCACAGATGTTTTGCTGACTTCTGGCAAAGATTTTTTGGATTTTGGTCATAAATTTAAATATTGAAATACAGCATATCATTTTTACAATACTGTAAAGGTCATCTGTTTCTACAGTGGTCATCATGATAGTCTGTCTCCCCCCAGTGGCGGGCATCTCTTATATCTTCTACATCCACAAAACGTAATTGGACAAAATGACATAAACTTAAATAAAGTCATCATATTTAATATTTGGTTGCATATGCTTTGCATGCCATGAGTCGGGGGCTGTGTATAAAAATGGCTACAATCGCTACAACGGTTCACCTGATATGGATGTAAAAAACCACAAATTAAAGCTGAAAGTCTGCACTTTAACCTCATAATATTAGTCACTGTTCCATTTCCAATCTAATGTTCTGGAGCCAAAACAACAAAAATTGTGTCACTGTCTGAATACTTTCCATCCCCACTGTATGTTATAACTGTGTTATAACTGTGTTATTCAATGATCATGCAAGAAATCTGTTGAAAACATATTCAAAATGAATGCATTTTAAACTTTTGTATTTCTATTTTTTTTTTTAAACTGAAAAATCTGGTTAACATTAATTTGTGAAGTAATAATTTGTATCCTTGTCCACCAGATGGCAGTAGTAGATTGCTCAAATCTGAGGCCTCGCAAAGCCTGAATCTATCGGTCGCACTTCAGTATTGGCCTACTGTCTTGAAGTCAGTGCATACTGTCACAATTGGTGGCAGCACTTGAAGATGTTGAAAGTTATCAGAAAGAACAACTGCAAGGCATTATGAATTGGGGACTGGGGGCTTTATTATGAATTAATTTAGTCTTTAAGATAATGACAGAGCAAATAAATTCCAGTTTTGCGTTAAAATAATGTGTCCTGAGTAGCCTATTTGGGTGGGCGTTATTGTTTGTTATCTTACTATACTGGAATGACTGTTATTAGGCTTGTATTTAAGTAATTTAATGAATAAATTACTTAAATACTTAAATACTTTAAATAAAAAACTGTTTGCCCTGAATTACCCTGCATGATCTCAGCTACCGATACAATGGTAAGGTGGTAAACAAGTCCTGCCAATATCACACTTTGTGCTTCTCTCTCTCTCTCTCTCTCTCTCTCTCTCTCTCTGTTACACACACACATCACAAATACATAGAACATGTATATTAAAATTACATGGATATAATTAATAATTTAAGAGTAGATATACTACAACTACATCTTCATATTATTATACATTTTATTTATGTATTAAACAATATATAAAGACAATAACTGAACAAATGATTTGTGTGTGTGTGTGCGCGCGCGCGCGCGCGTGTGTGTGTGTGCGTGTCCATTCCTGCGAGAATGCGCATGCGCGAATGACATTCAGGGAGACAACTGAACCTTGACAAGCCATGATGGAATCCATCATTGATGGGGCTCAGTAACTAACACTTCAATTTTCTCTTGCAATGAGAACAAGATCGACTTTTTTTCTTCTTCCCTCCTACCTCCTAGGTCTTGCTCCCAAGGGCTATATTAGATTCTGACACAGTCCGCAAGTTTGTCAACCAAAACATTTCGCTCTGTCTGCGTTAATCTTTCTTTCCACTGAAGTGAACAAATTGCTATGGAAACGGAGACACTAAGACAGATCGGAGGGGCGAAGATTGATCGAGGAAGCTGGGCGGTTTCTTGTTTTTGCGATATTATTTTTGTTTTTTAGGCAAAGATTTGAAAACATTCTTAGCCAACCGCCTCTCATTTCTGGGAGCAATAATAATTTATCACGGAGCCAACTATCCGCCGATCTTTGATCTTGGAGGACGAGTCAATGGGGATCGGAAATCTCTGTCACCACCCTGACCCATGTTTAGCCAGACCCGCTGCCGTCAGCAGCTTCAGAGGGTTACTGGAAGCCTGGGGAAGGGGGGGGGGGGGGGGGGGTGATGAGGTGAGGTGTGTGTGTGGGGGGGGGGGGGGGGGGGGGGGTTGTGGGTGCAGGATGAGGTGTGTGTGGGGTGCTGGGATGAGGGTGTGGGGGGACTCAGCCGCCTCGTGACAACAGTACAGTCGCAGAAATGCAGGAAGGTGCCCCACAGACGGACTGACATCAGTCTTCGCAGGCACTGTGTGTGGGGCCTTCTGTCACCCGTCTTCCCTCCAGCAGCTTTGAGTCACGGAGCGAGAGAGAGAAGCGTCGCTAATGACCACAGCCAGGGCGGTTAGCGGGTTCATATCCCTCCCACACCAATGACGTGCCTTATTACTAACAATACCAAATCCTTGCAGGAGGAGTAGGACTCGGGGGTGAAAACAGACGGGATTGGCCCAAAATAGCCCAGATGTTCTATGTACATTAACACACCGCTCAGCTCCTTAAACACTAAAAGCATCGGTGCACCTCCGGAGTGTCGCAGTGAAAAAAAACAACAACAAAAAAAACTCTCCGTCCCATATAATTTACAACCGCGAGCCAACAGTGTTCTCATAATGAATAGAAGTTGTACAGCCCCAGTGGGAGACTTTGATTAGACAGTCGTGAAATGACCCCTTTGAGGGTGGGCAGTTGGACTCTTTTGTCCACACCTGCCTTGGAGAAGAATCAGACTAGCCGCTTTTCTCAATGCGTAGAAGAAAACAGACAGACTCATTATACCACTTTCCCGCTACAGAGCTGGAACCAGACAAGAGTCGTTATACCCCTTTCCCACTGTAGAGCTGAATCCAGGCTGGATCGTTTTTCCGCTGTAGAGCTGGAACCAGACAGAATCGTTATACCCCTTTCCCACTGTAAAGCTGGATCCAGGCTGGATCGTTTTCCGCTGCAGAGCTGGAACCAGACGAGCGTGAGCTGGAGCCAAAGCCGACTGAGCCAGTACAACATAATGCCTTCTTCATTGCATTACCAATACCCTCTACCAGAGCGGTCGCCCATGACATCACTCTGAATGCTGGTGTCTGTCCACATCAAGATGGCTGCCTCTGCCCAAGGTGGTTTCCCTCTATAAAAAATAGAGTACTCCTCTAATACTTCTGTCACATGCAGGTTGTTTGCCGTGATCACTGTTAATGGCACGCTACTTTGCCACATACGCGTTAATCTCTTCAGATTTGGTCACTGTGTCTGTTAGCCTACACATCTTGGAAACTTTATTTTCCTGTTTAAGTAGGGCAGCACCTTTTGCGCTCAGCTGACATTACAGAAAAATCACTTGCAATCTGAGCTAGCTTCACACCCACTTGCATTGCTGTTTGCTTTTATGAGCTAGGTCATTTGACATTTTAATGTGAAATGGGAAACACGTGTATTTATCACATTTTAAGACTGTAAAACAACGTGCTTCCGCTGCGCTGCAGAAAATCCTTTGACTACTTTGCATTTGGAGACATTTAATTGCTGAATGTTTAATTTAGCAGTAATTCTCTAATTAAAGTTTTATTGATGTGAGTCAGGAATTAATGAATGGCTTAATTAAATGGTTTATAAAATTGTGTATTAAAATAATTAGATTCATAATTTATTGTATCTTTAACCTGCATGAACTAGTATGGACCACAGAAACCATTCAATTCCTTTAAAATAATTATTTTTTTTGAAAAATAACATTGATATTAATCCCTAAGTGCCCTGGCGTAGTATCGCTTTCCTCATTAAGACATGTGATTTTGCAATCAAAAGCCTCTAATTTACGCTCGGAGGGAGAGGAGACTTTGAATAAGAAATACATTTTGAATGATTTCCGTTCCCCCGTGTCTAAGGCTTTGTGTGCAAATGGAAAGCAGAGGCCTTCTGGACGGCCGATGGGCTCTCGGTCGTTAAGATGTCACTGTGAGTCTTTTGCCCTGTATTTTCCCGAAAAAAAATATTTGTCGTAACTTACGGTCTCAGAATTTCCTCGCCTCGTTAAAACAGGGCGGAGAGGTATAAAATCACAGAGACCAAGAAAGATTTAAGACCTTTGTTTTAGAAAGCAAAGAAGTGCCTACCGCAACTCTTGCGCTGCATGGAACAAAAATTACGGCTGCCAAATCTTTGTCGGCCGAAACCTAGCCCTGCGCTTCTTGTATGTCGACAAGCCTAAGTATTAAACCCATTCAACGTGAAACTTTAATTACAATATAGGACTGCATTCCTAAAGAAAGCCTTGGAATATCGTGTTACTTGTTGGAGGGCTAAATATAGCAGTGTATATAAGCAATATAAGTTTTGGAGCAAGATTCAAGCTCTGCAATGGAATCCTGTTTTAGAACCGAATTTCTGTTTTATTGAATTGAATTAGAAAGACCACAGAGTGTAATAATTCAGTACGAGTTGGAGGGAAAAAAAACTTTTCTGTGGTGAAGAATTGATTTTAAGGTGGGTATAATCTCCTTGAGAATGTCTTTCGACTCCATGGAATGAAAACCAAAGGATTGTAACTCTGTTGCCTTTTGACACTCCGTTGAAAGTTGTACATTTTTAAGAACATGTCAGTTCATAAGTTGTAAAACTGCATGTCATTTGTTTCGCTGTAAGGGAAACTTCAATGTTAAGTTTCAAGCGTTCCCTTTAGCCCAATCGGAGGGGTGTGAAAAGGACTTGGGTATACTGTCGGGTTGGTCAGTTCATTTCCTTGGAATTCACTATTGATCGAAACATAACTTTAACCTCAGAGATGAATAGAAAAAGAGAATACATGATGGATTGCTTTTTGAGGATTGCTATTTGTAGGATTTTTGGAAATAATACATCGCCTTACATACAGGAATAAATGACAAGAAATAATGCATGACTCAAAATGTACCCTAATGGAGACATTTCTGAAAGGATTTTTTTTTCGAAAACACAAAGCTCCTGTCAATGTGTTTAGAGAGAAAATAGAGCTTCACAGAGCTTCAAATGAAACCCAACAAATCTGAAAGAGGGAGTTGACTGAGGTTGGGAGTGGGGGCGGGAGGTGTGTTATTATATCTGAGCCAACAAGAAATATGTTTTCAGAGGGTGATCAATCTTGGAGCAGTGGCACAACAAAACCATTTTAAATATTCTCTACATCTGATGTTCTTTGACATGTTTGGAAAACATTTAGTCCTTTTCAAGCAAAAATGTCGGTCTGGCTTTTATAGTAGACTGAGTAGAGTTTTCTGGGTAGGGTATTAAAACAAATGAGGAACCATTGTTCGCACCCCGCTCTGATAGGGGTAAATGGTTGGTCCTGAGGTAAGAACTTTTTTTGTTGCAGACATACTGAGATGTGCCAATCATGGCTGACACTCACTCCCGGGGCCTGGATTCAATCCAAGCATAAATTACTGCTTGTGTTTAAAAAAACTATGGGGAGCACTGGTGCGTGTGAGAGAGGTGCATGCATGTTCAAGCGAAACACTGCTGCTGTACCACCGGGCAAGATTTTAAACCTTGACTTTCTGCCTCGAGACCTCAATCATTTCCTATAGTCTACACTTTAAATTGGTAGGTTTGGCAAGTGAAATAAATATAGCAAATTTAAGTGGTCAACTTATTTACCAAATAAATCAGGTACTTACAATTGTGATGTTTATTTTATAGGCCAAACTTACCAGATTAAGGAGAAGGTTATAAATGTGCAGGCGATGTTAACTACCACTCACCACTGCTAATGGTTCATCCAGCCACTTAATAGTTCTCTATATATTGTTATTTGAAATGAGAGTAATTCCTCACATTGACTTGAATCAAAATCAAGCTCAAGCAGTGGACCTGGATTGCCATTAAATGAGGGCATCTGTGGGACATATTTGTGGAGATTAACTGCCCACATTTAATGTATTGTTAAAAGTGAGATTTAATATTGTGGAAGATCCATAATAAACCAATGAACAACCCACCGGCCTTGCATAACAATGGCCCCCAACACTGTCCCAATACACTTTATAGGCACAGCAAACTGTTTGAAAGACACAAGTGTTTTTCTTAACGTCAAGTGTATTTTAATGTATCACACCCACTTTTCCCTTACTCCGTTGCCCCGGTTACCCCCTTCCACTGTATTTTAATGCAAAATAAAGGTCTGTCTGTATCCACAGATGATTTGAATGTTGTGACTCTTAGTTAAATGACCGGCCGTGCTTTGTCCAGAATGTCTCGCTGGTCTTTTGAAGCTTCCATTTCTTGGTTGAAAGCACAGAACCATTTGATGATGATTCTGGGGATATAGAGAGATGATTGTTCTCTTTCTTCAGAAATTAACGACCTCAGTAATGAGCTTGTTAACCCCGCTGGTGAGAAGGCCGGTTATCTCTGTCCAATTAAAAGCACAAAAAGGAGAAAATTGGTTTGGTCACGGGAGTAGCCCAAATGAGGGCTACCCTCAAATAGAACAGTGCTGTACTTGGACAGTAAAGAGCATCCAGGGCTATTTCTCCATGAAAAATGGAGACCCTGAGAAATATACGACCAGCTTTGACTCTGTCTAAACACCTGCCCTTTCCTTTGTTCTCAATGCTATTTAGTTTATTATTATTATTATTATTATTATTTTATTTTTTTAAATTATTTTTTTATGGCATAAAAGACAGACAATAAGACATACAGCACATGCCAATATAAGGTAATTGGACATATATAGCAATATTGTAAGAAAGAAATATGTGTGCACTACATACAAAAATTACTGTATAGGGGCTTTTTTAATGAGCTCTAATTAGTCTAAAATCATAGACTGGACTTAGGAACAGAATTCACAGTAGCTAAAGACCATAGGGCAAAAACTGTGGCTTAGTTTAGTTTGAGTTTGAATCTGAATGCATTAATTATCCAAATGTTTCTAACATTTATTTATAATATAGAAAACCTCTTTGGGGGCACTCCATAGGAGATTTTCCCAGCTTTGGTTAGTTGCTTTTGCATCTACCCTCTGAGTTCTTCCTGACAAGATCTAATCCAATCTCAGGACCATTTCTTGCCATTTACACACTAGCTTTTCTTGATTGACTGTATAACTTCAGACCTATTCAAATTCTAACACAATCATCCCATGTAAGTTGCCCTGATTAACCTCTAGAATCTCCAGAAAATGAACACAGACCGATAATGACTATATTATACATTATCATTGTTGATGTATTCACATATTTGCTCATAAATAACCTTTTCAAGTACCGTACCTTTGATAGGACACTCAGAATAGAATAAAATCTGTAGTTAGTAGATAATATTTGGTCTGCTGCATCCCTTAAAAGGGAAATTGTATTGTGTCCTGTGTCTTGGAATAATTGAGATCAATGCCTTAGTTATTTAAACTTATGGCAATCAATCAAGTAAATAAATAAGTAAATAAATAAATACATTTACTTGAACACCTCTATCAGGGTAAGAATTATGAACTTGACTTTGCCCAAACATCCCAAACCATTGTGACCAGATAGTTTCTCTCGTAAATTACCTGAGAACATTTTAAATTTGTCAGTTGAGATTGTCTGCAACTGCTCCGTGCTCAAATGTTAGTATTCCATTTATCTCAGAGCCAGTGCTTTTACAGTCACATCATAGATATCCTTGTTATATCCAATATCTTTGAGTCTTCCAAAAGCTTTGCGGTTTTTATTCTGATTGATACTCTCCATGAACATTATTTACTGTTTTATATTGAACATTTGATAGAATACCTTTTAAATGCATTCAATTCCAGATGTATTTTTGAATATAATATGTGGCGTCTGGCGTGCGCATATGTGTGTGTGTGTGTGTGTGCATGTGTGATTGAATGCCGCTCCGAATTTCACAGTCTAAACTGGATCAATCGGCAGGCTCATCAACATCTTAGAACCATCAGAATCTCTCCAACCCGGATTGAATTACACGAATCCTCCTAGGGGCTCAAGCCCTAACCCGGTCTGAGAAAAGCGCATTTTTATTTATCATTGTGCTTTTCTATCTGTGGGATAATGTGGAGATAAACCATCGTGGAGGTTTGGGGGTGAGGTCACAGGTGTGCGGCAGATCCTCGGAGCTCTGCTGTTACCCCCTCCAAACGCCCCCTCCCCCGTCGCCCGACCTTTCAAACTTCGCCCGGCAGCCACGCTGAAAAAGTGGCAAAAAAAAAGCTCTCGAGATGCCGTTCTCTTCTGTTCCCGCCTACATCTTTTGTTCTTCGGAAAAATCTGGCAAGACATCTGAGCTGCGGGTCCGCTTCTTCTGCTGCTACTGCCTATTTTCCAACACCTACTGTTCTGCATTTACATAAATGTCAGTAATGTCCAGTTTTACTTCCAGGAGGAGAGACAAGAAATGCTTGAATGCATAAAGGATTATTTTGCCTTCGGAAACTGGGCAGTGCGAGTGAAACTTATACGGAGACGTTTATTGCCGTGATACATCATTCCATTGTGTTGACTCACAATATGAAACAGGGCACGACTTCCAGTATCTGGGCCGAAGCTCAATCCAGAAAGGCAAATAACATTTTCACTCTACCGTTCAGATCCGATTATGTTATGGGAGTGTTTGCACAATGTTACAGTAGCATTGGCGGGAGCGCTGCCTCGTGTTACTGCGGTTCGGGGAATTACTGATGTTGGAACTGAACGGAAGACAAAGGAACGCGTCTGGATTTTAATTTGGTTTTCATTCATTTCGAGAACATTTGAAAGGGTTCTGTTTTACATGCCACAAAAGCATAATAAATCTGTGTCTATGTATGTCTAATGCAAACACACACACACACACACACACACACAAGTTAACTCCCCCGCACACTGACACGCACCATAAAGATGCCTATATGATTATCGATTGCAAGCTTCTTGAGGCTTGTGTATCAGTGAGCATTTGCGAACGAGGTTATTGGCGTAGGCTAAGTGATTCAGAACATGCTTTTCTGCTGGAGGATTTAGCTCATAGCTGCATAACACACTATAGCAGAGCACCTCTGTATGCTGACAGCATAAATCTCTTTTAATATTCTCAGTCCCCTCAGGTATAATAGCTCCCACAGTCTGTTTGTTTTTCATTAGCTGAGCAATGAAAGTGAAATACTGAATGTGACCCGATGGACCATTAAGTATATGTACTGAAATGTACGTGTTTATGTGTATGTGTGTGCGAGTGCGCGCGCATATGTGCATATGTGTGTGCAGTGTGTATACGGTGAACATATGTGTGTGTGTGTGTGTGTGTGTGTGTGTTTTGTGTCTGCGTGTGCGTGCGAGTGTGTGTGTGTATGTCTGTATTTGTTATGAGTTTTATCCTTGTTAGCACCCCGCCTCCCCTCGCTGTAGGTTTGATGAGGGATTGCTGCGCACCTCCCGTCTCCAGCTCTGTTTTCCACCAGCCCGCGCGCTGAAAGGCCTGCGCCGCAGCGAGCCCAAGCTGTAAACCTCGGCCTACATCCCCGGGGGAACTCAGTTTCCCATGGTGACAGCTGGACTCAGGTCAGACCGTGGTCATTGGAGGCACCCAAATGCAGGAATCCCAATCTAAACCTTGTTAGCTTCCTATGTTCAACCCACTTCGGTACACTTTAGGGAATATAGACATGCTATACAACGTCAACAGAGGGCGCTGTTCTCCTCTTTGCTCCACACAGTACACTGCACTCTCATGGGTGTACTGTGCTGGGTAATACCAAACATCTACTCCCATAATAATGTTTACTAAAAATAAAATAATAAAATACCTGTTTAGATTAAGATTTGGAGTGCAGTAATTCACTATTATTATCGGGACTGACGGAGTAGGAGAACAATTGACATATTGTTTCATAAGACCTCAGCAAACATGACTACATCCCGTGGATGTTGCCAAGGTCACACAGAAGTGAACAGTACCTGCCTGCATTGTTCAGAATAGAAAGGGTGCATGAAACAGTTCCAAATTACAGCTGTGAACACATGAGAGGGATAAGGAAGGAGAGTGAGACAGCACAGTATTAATAATAATAATAATAATAATAATAATAAGTAGAAGAAGTGTTTTGTTACTTTTGTAAAAAGAATAAAACTTAACAAAGACTAAGATAACTATAGATCTGAGGTAGTGCTGAGGCTTGGGGGACTCTGCTCTCTCTGCTCTGCCTCCAGTACTGACAAGTTGTTCAGTGTGTATAACTCTGTTCAGATTCTTATGGTTTGAGGACTGCTGGTATAGTCATCAGAAGGAAATGAAGTACCTCTCTGGTTGGGGGGGGGGGGGGGGTGCTACCACTGTGTGGTGTTCAGACTGGAACAACAGAGTCACTTTTCATCCTCAACTCACAACTTGCTCTCAACTCTTCATACTGTAGCCTACCTGAAAGACCAATGACTCACTGCCCGTGGCTGTCCCCATCTTGACCGCGTTGGAGCTCACCCACGCTGGATCGCGATATCTGAAATCCAATAGTTGCGCTGTGACTGTGCGTGAAGCATGCTCGACGCTTTTAATATGCTGCTTAGCGTGTGCTACGTATCTTATGACCGCTTAGCATAAAGGCAGTGCCACTACCGATGCAAATGCTTGTGATTTTCACTCGATCTGATGCACGCACAGTGGGAACCTGTTTAGGTTCTGCCGTTCGGCTAGATGTTGGTAGAGCTACTGGCTGAATTGTGCATGTTCGCTGGTTTATCTGCGTTTCCCGCATTATTTTTTTCTAATGAACGGTACGTTTACAAAGCAGATAGTGTTACAAAATAAATAGCGATCCCAAATGTACACTGTTATGTTTTCCAGACTATCAGAGATTTTTTGAGCTATTTGCATCCCGTCTTCTTTCGCTTCCACGTATTTCCCTCCCCTTGTTGACAGAATGATAGATCGTCTGGCCTCTCCCGCCAATCGCTCCCGCGTCCTGTGCCCGCACCCGCTGGCCTGTCTTCCCTCGCTCCACATTCTTTTTCTCTGAGGTTGTATGACTTACGGAAGATCTGCATCGCAGCTGCCATCGCCAAAACAGAAACGAGGTCTGCGCCCGCCTAGGGTCATTGGTAAGGTGGGCGGATCTTTTTAAATATAGACAAAAGGAAAAACTTAAAGAACACAATGGAAGCAATAAAATGAAATCCTGTCCCAATTTGTACAAGTGGAAGTAGCCCCCGCCTTGGTCGTTGGTTCTGTTGAACCAAGTCATGCTGGGCTTTGCATTTTTGTCTTTAATTAGTTTTATTTGTCCAAACAAGCTCCAAATGTTTGCAGTCTGATCCAGATATCCCCAAAATATGTTTTGAGTTTTAGTAAAGGATGCCTTTTTTTCCCTAGAAAAACAGCTCATGTTCAAGGCCGGAAAAAAAAAAAAAAAATGGGAATCGGTCTCCCCTTTCCACGGAAAAAGCTGCATTTCCAAAAAGAGAGCCAGCAGTGGGTTACCCCGGGGTTTTGCTGGGACAAGCTGAAAGGTGTTCAGTTTTGGGGAGCTTGACTGAGCTATACTTTCCCCCAACAAAATTTCTAAAACTGTTCCCATCTCCAAAAAAACGAATGTTGGAAATATCAAAGTGTGACAGAGATAAACTCTTAAATATGGCAGTTTTTCTATCTGTGGTCGCAATCCTTAAATATAATGCAAGGAGAGAGAATCGTTTGACTCCAGTGAGTTGTACGCCCTTCATGGTATTTTTCTCTAAAAGGAGTCATTGCAATGAAAGAGAAACACACACATGTCATGGTAACTTTATGCTTTTTGGCTCTGTTTGGCTCTGTTTGGTTCAGGCTCAGCTTGAGAGTTTATTGTCCTCAATGCAGAAGTTCATTTCACAGTTCATTACGGAAAACACATCAGAGATGTTTCGCAAACAGAGAACGAATCCATTGGGGGTGCACCAGATTGGAAAAAAAACACACACACGAGCACAATGGAATACGCCCAGGAAATAGCGGTAGAAGTGGACGTATAATACGCATGCACAATGCATAAATCTGTGACTGTCATAAACGCGGCATCATAGACAAACCTTCGAAGGGCGCTGCCGTCTGTCGCGGTCTGTACGGGGCAGGGCGGTAACTCAAACTTAAACTCAAATCTGTCCTGACACTTTTTCATTAACAATCTGGGCAAAGAATGACCCATCAGCAATGGATTCATTCATACGTGACTGATAATAGTAAAAATAAAACTCTTGTCCTCTGTTCTCATTAATACAACACATAAACACTACTTATATATTAAAAATTATGTGGCAGTGGCGAATGCCACGTTTGTTATATGACCAGAGCCCTCCCTCGTCTTAACGGTACAGATCGCCGGGAAGTGGCAATATTTAATACCCATCTTTCTGTCTGTTTTTCCGACTACCAATCACTCTGTCGTACCATCGTCCAGCTTTCCATGCGAATGACCAGCTGAAATATATGGTCATTCTTTCTGCGTGTCTGTCTGAGGGTCAGTTTGCCTCTTTTGCCTGTCTGTCTTTCAGTCAGTACGTCCGTCCGTCGGGCTGCCTGCCAGTCTGTCTGCGCGGTTGCCCAGGGGCGTAGCTGCTCTATTTGTCTATCCTCTCGGACATTTTGTTCCAAAGTGGAGCGGGGAAGAGGAGACACTTGTGAGGGAGCGTATCGGATGGGCCCGCGTCGCGCCTACGGGGGCTGTAGGTGAGAGGGACCGGGGGGCAGAGGACGACAGGATAGGGGGAACTGAAGGGGGGGGTGCGATGGGGTGTTTAAAAAAAAGCTGGCAACGTGACAATGGCCCAGTGTGTCCCTCGGGAATCTGTCGCACTCCCATCAGCACCCCTCTCCCGGGCCTTCGCCGTACCCCTTTCTCAGGACCTTACGATCCGTTTCCCAGAGACAGACAGAAAGACAACAGATCTAAGAGGATGTGCTGGTGCTTAATGAGGGCTCATGTGGACTGTGAGTAATTTCTCCAGCTCACAGGGGCTCGTTTGAGTGTTGGAAAAGACATCTCATCTCGAAGTCTCTCACGGAAAGGACCCTCAGTGTTAATCATTGTCCTTTTTTTTCCCCCCTCTGCGCATTTTTTTTCGCGGCACAAAGAGAAATGACACTTATTAATCTCACAACATCGAAACGGGGGGATTCTCAAGAGGACAACCCCGGTAATCTCCTTGTTATTCATTCAGAAAGGGGGATTTTCCATCCTCCCTGCTCTCTAGCGTCCTTCATAACTACGAGGTGGTAGTTCTGCGAAGAGCAGGGTTTATACTAGGAACCTGTCGGCCCCTACTCAAAAATTCCAGCTTGGTTTTGCGTGTGTGTGTGTGTGTGTGTGTGCGTGTGTACGGGTGTTCCCCCTTGTCCTTTTATCCTCCCAACATCCTCTCTTCCATCACTTCATCCGCTCTCTTTAGGCAAAATGAGGTTTATTCATTCCCTTTTTAAACAAAAGTTTTAAACATTCCCTGTGTTTATTTTTTTTTGTTATTTCCCAAATATCAAGGCACTTATTACTCTAACCAGAGCTCATCCTTCTCCAATGTGCACAAACCCAATGAATTTAGAAGGATATGGAATTTCGTTGCGGTGCAAGAACTGGAACAGGTCCGCAGAAGTTTGTGGAACTGGAACGGGTAGCTCCAGTGTGTGGTAGCCACCTGAGCGCATGTCTTAATAATACACATTGACATCACTATTTGGAAAACGCTGTCGAATCACCTGCTTAGTTCCCAGGCATTAAGCAGCCGGAGGTGGAAAGACTCCAGCGGAACCAGCTGGTCTCGGAAACCTGTAGAGTGAGACAAAATGTCAGGCTTTAATCTCTGTGGTGCAACTTCAAAATGATCACCAGCCACCCAAACACCTCAATGTGTTCGCAAACACAGATTACACATTAGTTAGTTTGATGTTTTCTTAAGATTTGGCTAAAAGTGAACACCCAAATAGAAACGTTTGTTCTGCTACAGACAAAAACAGCATCTCACTAACAGAGTTAACAGGGAAGACAATATGTTTTATTCAGATAAATGCTGACCTCTCAAACCTTTGCTGTTATCTGTAGTGTGTGCTTTTACTTTTAGTTTAAATCCCAGCCATTAGCAGTAAAGGCCAAAGAGTGTGATGCGGGCTAATGAACGGTCTTCAAAACCTGACGGATGCATGGATATACTGCCTCCTTATCTGAACTTAAATATTTATGTGGTTCAGAACCAGAGACAGTGTCTTATCTGGGGTCTAAGGCAGCTGTGTCACGTTTAGATTGACGCCACTGGGTGACCTGGCGTTGTTTGGATTAAAGTAGATTACGCTGGGTATATCTCAGATACCACACAGGTGAAACAAAGGGAGCGGGGGCCACATCACTGTTTGCAGAGGTTTAAGTGACATCGCGCCTTCTTTATCAGACACGTAAACCTTTCACGGCTTCAGAACCGGGAAAAGCTATTCGGTGACTAATGCATCCGGAGGTGTAAGACGGGTCATTATACGCCATGCGCAGATATCCTTTTCGCATGGACATAAAAGAGAGTTAATATCCCATAACTCCCCGGGTCTGCACGGAAGTCCATTAAACGCTGCGGGGCCTGCCTTTTAATTCGCGGAGGAAGGCCACCTTACCGCCCTATCTGAGCCGCACGCAGTCCACGGCTGCTCGAATATTTTCTTAGCTCTGCATTTATTTGCTTTCGGGTTGTTTTCAGTCTCAGGTTCTCGCATTGCTCGCGTCGCAACCCAGGCCAAAAAGTTGGCGCTTGCGTACAACTTTGTCGCCACCTGGCCCGAAGAAAACTCTGGTCTTGATTTCACGAGCATTTTCCTCACAACTGTCTCTCATGATTACAACACAATACGACTTTATTAATCCCTCATGGGCCAATTAAGAAGGGCTGCATTCATGTACAAACATACAACAAATGAAATACCGCCTCACTTGCGGTTGTTTCTCTGTGGTCAGTATCATTGAACCCAGCCTGAAAGGTGAGTCGTTGACTGCTCCCACCTCAAATGGTTATTTGTGTTGGGTTAAAAAAAGCAGCACTCCATTATAATCGGTAGTGCTCTCTACACCACCCCGACTGTCACTATGCCATGTTCTCCCTGTGACGCATTTGCCCATCTCAGTTTGAGTTATGCCACACTGCCTGGAAATTTCCACTCTGCTAAGGCTCCTTCCCTCGGCTCGCAATCCACCGAGCCCCAACACTGCTTGCTTTTATGCAGTTTGGATGAATATACCACGAAAAAAAAACTGGACCCATCGTAAATTAATTATCAAAAATTAATTATCTCTGGTAGTTTGGATAGTTATTTCAAGCAACGATCGCCCATCGGCACCGGTTTCTTTTGTAATTAATTATATTTTATTTATTTTTTTACATTTTTTTTATGTGGTAGCAATGCTTTTGTGCTCCCCGCATTCAAGCATTCCACAAAAAAAAAACAATTAGCTTTTAGTTAAAACCAATCTCTGATCTCTTTGTTATAGTCAAAATGAATTAATGTAACCTGATCTCCTAAGAGAGAGAGAGAGACAGAGAGAGAGAAAGAGAGAGAGCGAGAGAGAGAGAGAGAGAGCAAAGGGAACAATACTGATAATCATAAAAGATTGGAAAATGTGATAGAGATGCAAATGAGGCTTTTTCTACTCACTCAATAAATGTGGCAAAGCCGAGGACACAGCAATGCTCTAAATGAGCTGTCTTGAGTGGGAGATGTCTTTATAGCCCCAGCCAGTGAAGAGCTCCTGCCTCTACTTACATTTTCTTTCGTATTCATCTCTTAGATCCATCTCTCTCTCTCTCTCTCTCTCTCTCTCTCTCTCTCTTTAAATCCGTTATGTGTCTGATGGTGCGATGGCGCTCCTCTCTTCTCTCCGTGTCCGCGGTGTGAGGATGCGGCCTTTGATCGCGATCAAAACACAACACGAGGTGGGATCCCACCGACGCGCCTAATTCCCCAGCCGGGTCTTTCTCTGACAGGTGAGGTACTTTCTGAGGATTCTGCGATTGTAGAAATCTTATAGCGTCTCTCTTCTCTTTTTTCCCCCCCTGCTCTTACCTTCCCTAGCTGTCTCATACTCAAAAACCTGACTTTTACTGAAGTAAAATACAAGTTTATGTACCAGAATTCACATATCACATATCCCTCAAACCACTTTATCCAAACCAAACCCTAAACTTGACCCCCCGGACTTAACCCTGAGTTAACCCTCATATTGTCTTCCGGGTCAATTTGACCTGCTTCAATGTTTGATGTCTCAAAACCAATTGACCTTTTTTTCATCTTGACACTATATGACTTTTCCTAATTTGTTGGAATTAAATGGTAAACAGACAGTAAACATAATGCTTCTGAACCAACTCTGTATACAAAGGTGTTGTGTGGGGTCATTTGTGGGATTGCTGTTTAAAATGTAAGAAAATATACATGCTCATTTTTATCTCAGATTTGTTTTGTGGGTAATTCTGGTGGCACCTTCCTATACAGGTTTTAAAGCTCATAAACTTCCAGTAACCTCTGACTCTAAAATGAGACGTTTCATCACAGATTTTTAATATTTAGGAATAAAAGGCTAGTCAATTGGGAGACATACACAAAAGTGACACACAAAGTGTCAAAATCTTTCTATTTACAATATTTTTGTGTTTGTTTTAACTTTTGGTGTCAATTTGACCCCAAACATAAAAGGCATCATAAAATCATCAACATAATATGAGGGTTAAAGAACTAAATTTGCATAACTTTATACTGGGGCAAATTTGGGCTTCTTGTTGTGCCATTGGGCAACCTTCATATGCCCCGGTGAATTTGGTTCTGTGGGACGTTTTCTCAGTGGGTGACATGAACATTGGCAGTGGGTGGTGTTGTGAACCGCCCTCGATTAAATTAACTGATTTTACAGCCCTCTGTTTGTCCTGGTGGAGTTGCACTGTGTGGTGTAATCACTCCATTTCCTGTTCTAATTACAGCTCTTAAATTCCTGTTATTAGTCTGTATTAGTTAGGCTAAGAGATTATTTGCCTCAGGGCACAAAATGTGTGGTTTGGGGGGTGCTTACTCAATCTCCTGGGACAGGTTTTAAAGTTCCCCTTCAATTAGCCTCTTATTAAGTCTTAGAAGGAGAAACAAAATGTCTGGTCACCTGAGCACAGCGCACAAAAATGAGATGAACCACCCTGGCCGTGTGCGGTCTACGTTTATTCAAAAGGCCGGAATAGTTGTTTGTGAAATGGTCGGTTGGAAAGCTTGCATCACAGCGATTATTTCAAAGGTCTTTCAGTCGTCTTCTTGTGGTCAGTTCATTTTTCGGAGACAGTGTGGTTACGGTCATAAGCAGTGGAGCCGCGCTGTGGTACAATGAGCTTTTCATTTCTCTGAGTCTCGGCTGTCTGCTGGAGCTCTACTACTTGGCTTGTGTGCCTGTTTATGCAGATCCCCCCCCCCCCACCCATTATTTCATAAATACATCACAGCCATCATTTAGTCTCCATATAGTGCATTGTTTATAAATGGCTATATAGTATGTATCATATAAAGTGATATACAAATGATCCTTAAAGGTCAAAAGTTGTTGTTTTGAATTAATGTTAAGAATGCCAGCATTTACTGCTCCCTCTCTCTCTCTCTCTCTCTCTCTCTCTTCCAGACCAAAGTGGTTCAAAAACAACCAACACAAAGATTATTTAAAAGGTTTCCAATTGGAGTGCACATTTTCCTGCCTTTTCAGCTGCTGTGGGTGTGACCATTAACCTTTCACATGCTGAACAGAAGAAATTCCGCGTGGTTTTCACCTAAATGTGCGTCTCCACAGTACCGTTTTTACGCTTGCCGTAAATGGTACGGCTTGGCTTATTTTGTAAATGTTTAAGCACGTTTCTTTTGGTATTTTTAAAAAAAGTTCTGTTCGCTCAGCTTATTAACAGTCGGAGTTAATAGTAGCTGCCGCGTTCAGGCCGGCTCTGCATCCTCTCCATTGTGAGGCTGTCGAGAGGGTAGAGCCGCTCCCTCGGACGCCCATTAGCTCAAGCGGAGGCCTTTTGTGCTGCACAAAAGTGGCAAGAGCCTCGGAGATCTGAGAGACGCCCATCCCTCTCACGGCCTGCCTCTTGTCTTTCGATGGGGGGAGGGGGGCCGTGCCCACCCCTCCGTCGCGCGGCAGGAACCGAACGTGCGCTTTTTGTTTCGCTGGGCCGCGAGCTGAGCACTGTGGGTGGGTGGGGCGTGTGCGACGGGTGTGGCCGGTGTCAGCCTCACTGTCAATGTCATCAAGGGGCTAGGGGTAGGGCATGGAAATCGGGTTGGGTCTTCACTAGTTGCGCCATGCATTGGAGCCCCGAAGGACTTGCATGGCTGTGTGAGTGATTTACGGGGTCTTAGAAAGCAGAGACAGACCAGAGGGTAATGCCTGTTCATATTATCCCCAGAAATAATGAATTTTGTTCTTGAATTAAGTAGGCTCCACAGTAAGAAATCTGTGTGGCGTCCTGGTTAGCGTTATCTAGCGGTGGGGTGTGTGGTCACATGTGGCTGGGACGAGCTCCACAAACATTTTTCTCCCTCCTGGATGGATGCACTGAACCTTCCACCCTGCTGAGAATATTCAGCTGTGCTTTTGACTGGTAGATTTATCGTCCCTTTGCAGGAGCAGTGAACTCTCGATTCGGGTTAACTGTGACCATGCAGCAGCAGCAGGCCTCTTGCTTCTTCCTTTGGCAGTTTTCTGGGTCAATCCGTTCACTGCATGATGTTTCACTAATGAATGAGAGAAGCCTCTCTTTCTCTCACACACACACGCACGCACGCACACGCACGCACACACGCACACACGCACACACACACACACACACACACACACACACACACACACTCACACACACACTGACTCAGACAGCACTGGGTAGTGACCAGACTTCATAAAAAGGAGGAAGGCAGTGGAGACTCATTGGAAATTCCTCTCAGTGTTACCTGACTGAATCAATAATCCCTGCTGTGTCAGTTCAAAGACGTGAACACCAACAAGGTTGAACTAATATGAAATTGCTTTGTTTTTGTTTTAGAGTTCAATCGGCACTCAGTTCTCAAAGTGTCGATCGGGTGGTCGACAAGTTCAAATGTTTTCAAGGCAAAGGTTGTTGTTGAGTGCTGGAAATGCAAGCCTTATAGACCTTGAATCTTTTCAATGTAATTTGTGGGGTACAGATGTCAGAAGAGTCATGTGCTCTTTGCAATGGATCTGAGGCAGAACAGGCTGCAGCAATGGTTAAGGCCCAATGTTACTGCTTTTTGATGACTCCAATTCTATGGTCAGGTACTATGTTACTGGACTGTGAGAAAGTGCATCCTGGTCCAATAACAGGCCGTGTGCTTCGGCCATTGAGGCTGAACTCTGGCAGGGTTGGCAGGCCTCCCCAACGTACCATAGATAAAGAACTAATCTGTCACCGGTGACCTTATCTGAAATGACTCCAGTATTTTCGTCTCCAGCCTGCAGTTCTGGAGCTAATCCTCGCCTTGTAAAAGAAAAAGAAAAAAAAAAACACAAATCCTGTAGGAAACAATATCCCACTTTTCCTCTTTGCTCCCTGTGGGTTTCAGGAATCAGTGCCAAGGCTACGCGGTCGGATCACTGCAAAGTTATGAATTGGCGTTGAGTGTGGAATGTTGAATATGCCTCAGTTCTACATGACAAGAAAAGAGGTCAGAGTTGGGACAAGTGAAATTTTGATAGGAGGGGTCAATGGCCAGGAGAGATGGTGGTGCTGTGATACTGTAACGGTACGGTCAGCCATCTTTGTTCCAGCTCCAATGTCACTAAAATTCCAGATTTCCAATTCTGAATTGGAAAACAGGTATAATGAGCCTGCCTGGTTCCAGCTCTGCACTAGAAAAGGGCATAATGAGCCAGCCTGCCCAGATAGTACACACATAACTGTATCTCGCCAGTCAGCCGGAATATAGAGCCTCACAGAATATCATACTATCCCAGCCCTCACACATTTAGTTCACAGCATGTGGGGGAGGGAGGGAGGGAGAGAAAGAGAGAGAGAAAAAGAGAGAGACGGACAGAGGGAGTGAGCGAGATCGAGAGCTAGCATGCGTGTGAGAGACACAGATGAAGAGAGAGAAATACTGGAAATTGCATGTGTGTGTTCTCGTTGGACCATTATACCATAACAGTAATAAGTACCGGCGATGCTAATAATAATTGAAACAGCCCCAACAGCAGTCTGACTTTAGTGACAGATTCCTCACCAACCACTCTCCTATTATTCAGATTATTTGTATTACACTTTATTTCTGACGGCCTTTCTGGCGGGTGATTTATTTGGGTTCCCCCATTGTGACCCCACTCCTGGACCCCTCTGTCTCACAACACAGCTGGGGGAAAATGGCTTCCAGACTGCTGTCATTTCGAAACGTCAGCGCTGACAGATGTACCTTTGATCACTGAAAGGCTTGACAGCGCAATCAGTCAGTGTTACTGTTTTTGTCAGGAATTTTAGCATAGCAGACATTAACATCTTGGCTTTTATTAGAATTTGTGTTTATATCTGTACAGATAGAATGAAGAATGTGTGTGTTTGCCTTACCCAATTCATGCAGAGCACCAGAATGTACATTCGCAAGGCAAATCAATCCATCAAATTTAATAACAGTGTGTGTGCTTCTTTAGCATTGATTTATAATTTATAATAACCAATATATCCTCTCCGAATGATCCTTATTCTTCATAGCTGCTGTTATTCCCAGACTTTCTTTGTACAGATTTTTTACTTTCATACATATATCTGCTGAACTAATGATACAATAACAATTAATCTAACTTTGAATGTTACTTTTAATCATACGGTTTTTATTATTATTATTATTATTAGTAGTAGTAGTAGTAGTATTATGCTATAATATTCATCCTAGGCTTGAGAAAAATTTATTAAATGAATGAGCTATAAATGCCATGCACTCTCTCAGTCTTTGAAAATAATTAAGCACTTTTTATTCATGAGCATAATAAACAAAAGGTATCGCACAGGAATTGCGATGCTGACTCACAAAAAACTAATAAAACACAATGGGAAGTGTAGCGTAGAGGGGATGCTCTCTTGGAGACCCACAATGCACTTCTCTTGTCAGAGGAAATGAGGCGTGCAGAGTGCAGTGAGTAGAAAAATGTCACAGAAAACAGGGTTTGCAGATCAGGCAAGGGGGGGTGGGGGGGGTCATGGTGAAAAAAACTACCTATATGTACAGCGGAGTAACTGGTCATGAGTCAGCTATTCAGTTATCTGGTACTCGTATTAGATAAATGAGGGGGAAATAGAAATATTACCATGGGGCAGAGACTGTTGGCAGTTCATCCACTGTTAAATCATTTTACCTCCCACTGTCTTTCCCTTTGCCAGTGATAAGGAATAATATATATGCTACACACGCTCTGAATCTTCTACAGACGAATGTTCCTCTGTAGGCCTAATGGCTAAACATTGGAGAAAATTGAGAAGATCACTAGTTGCCCAATTAAGCAGTGTAATCCCTCCGAATCTGGTTTATGCTGTGGTCTTACTTTATCAACAGCAGCAGAGCGACCAAAAAAACTTTATCTATAAAGTTTCATTCTGGTATTCATTCTTGTTTAACAAGCACAGAAAATTCTTTGCTTTAGTGTATACCCTATTCTGTTCAATGTATTAGTGAGGAATATGGAACAAGCAATAGTCTGTCTGCAGCTTCAGCGATTTCCCTCCACTTAATTAACAGTGATAGACAGTAATCATTATTTATTCTCTGATTTAAATCCATTTCTATTTGGTCTTTTCTCTTTTTAATATGTACACGGAGCAATATTACAAGAGCTTTCAATGTTCCGTCACTTATGTGTCATTGTTTTGATTATAACACGTAAGACTGAAGTCCAGAAATGCAAGGTTCTGTCCCCTTTCTCCTCAAACCCAAATTGAATTTCATATTAAAAATAGAATCTTGTCAGGAAAATACATTGGGGAAAATCCATCTTTGTCTCCGCCTCTCCCGTCTTAAAGTGACAAAATGCATGTTCCTCTTTTGGCAAACACAACTCGGTCTGTAGGGAGTAGTCTCTGAACTTGTGAAGGTCAGGATTTTATCTCTGCATTGTATCTCTTACAGAGAACTAATTTGTGCGTTTATAACAGGCTTATAAAATTTGTTTTTGTTTTCCAAATATTATTGCAAATGCAAAAAATTGTTTGCTTTTTTGTTTGTTGCCTAATTGTGGTTTCTCTGATTTGTGTATTGTTTGTGGTGCTCTGACAATGGTATAACATACTGTAGTTTGTAGTCATGCAAATAGTAAGCTCCAATGTAAGAAGATTGAGTATATAAATACAAGGATCCTGTGGAGAAGAAGAAAGGAGCGGGACGATTCATGAGATTATTAATAATGAATCACTTCCTGCCAAGTTATTCAGCCAATCTCCCTGCCTCTCTGCCCAGCTGACCCCCGTGTCCAGCCCGCAGCAGATGAGCGCACACAAAACCCTGCCTAACACATGACTATTTATTGCACCCCAGGGAGGTATTCCTCTGCGCCAATAAAAAGTCAATGTAGTCACCGGGAGTATTATGCCTGGTGGTCATTCTTCCCTTCCCACAATTCTCTGAATAGGAAGGGAAACAAGGAAGGAGCAGGCCAGCAGGTTCTTGTGAAATTAAGGGGTACTTCTCAAGGAGTAGAGAGTGGAAAAGTATTACGATTAAACAATGTTCCAGAACTGTCCGCTAGCTAGGGCTAGTTCATTGTGTGCACTCAGGGTTTACGGGGATGGACCACGTTGCTCTGTTAGCGCTTCCTGGAGGCATTATGACATCATCACATGTCCCTGTGGTCAGAATCTCTTTTTGTCACTGATTACGGTCCCCATTCCCTGGCATTTGCTGTATCCAAAGCCTATGATTTTCCACTCAACGCTGCATTATTTAAAACAAACACACACAAGAAAAGCATACTTACACATTCTACTGTATATGTACACATCCTTTCACGAACGTCATAGTTTGCCCCACAAGCATGGAAGAGCCTGGCTTGGATTCTGTAAAGGAATATAATTTATACTGACAGGTGCTTTCATGTGCTTGGAAATCATTCTGACATCTGCTGAACATTTGCTAAATAAATATCAAAATTTAAATTTCAAACTTTTTAAAGTAAACTTGAAAACCCCTATTTTTTCAAAGAAAACAGCCTACATATGTTTGTCTACAGTCCCCATTATTATTCCAACATTCCTGCTAGATTTATTTTGGGTGTTAATTACGTCTTCTGCCATAGAGGTATGAAATATAAACTTATATTTGAAAATACTAATTTCCTCTCCAGTCTATTTATCCTAATTGGCTGTAATAAAACATATTCAGTCAGCAGCAGTGATAATGAAACAAACTCCGTATGCCAACTGTATATAAATCTGCATATAAATCCCCAAAAAGACAACTTTACTTTCCATCAAGTACGATTTTAGAAGCGGTCTTAAAAGATCTGAGATATTTCTAAAAAATGAAATGCTAGTCCTGTAGATCATTCCAGATCCTCACCAGAACCCACTAACTGACAAAGCTCTGTTTTTTTTCTTCTTTTTTTTTGCAGTGGAAAACAACATTGTATAAATTCCACATACATCCTTTCACAAAGTTCAAGTTTTTAACAAATAACAACAGCAGATATAATAGAGGAACTCTGCAGGTACAATTTTGTTTAATAAATGTCCCTCAGTCATTCTCCTCATGTCAGTCAACACAATATTTTGTAGAGCTTGCATTCCGCAAATTCCATTGAATCACCCATTTTCAGTAGAGATACCCTTTCCAGTTTACGTTTTTTAACATGGAAGCAAACAACAACAGCAGCTATAATAGAGAAAGCCTGCAGGTACACTTTTATTTAATAAAAGTCACTCAATCATCCTCCGCAGTTCAGTCAACACCATATTGTGGAGCTTGCAATCCGCAAATTGCATAGAATCTCCCATTTTCAATGGAAACACCCTTTCCAGGGAGGCTGAAACCATTTTTCAGGTGGTTCAGGCGAATTACCATGTACTGTATATCATCTGACTAGTTGTCCTGTTCCCTAACCACTTTTCCTCAATACTGCCACACGGCTCTCACGCTTCACACCAGGACAATTTGAGGCATGTGGACTTATGATCCTGTCATACCACAGGTACAAACTTTGCCTTGAGGCTGCAGTGATGTCAAAAAGGCATGGAAATGCATACGAATTTAGCCGACGTGGCGGTGTGACTTGTGATTTGAGTGCAACACATGGCTGTGCTGTAAAAGGCTTTCGGCAACACGTCGCCGACATAATTTTGTCACACTAACCTGCTGTCCCATATCTCTGCTTCGGGTGCCGAGAGAGAGAGAGAGCTTCTATTTTAACTGATGTGACTGTCAGTTGGGACTGCACAAGCCCGTCTGCTTGTCGCCTCAGTGTGGCTGTGTCCAAGGCTTGTGCTGTCCTTTGGGCTGGCTTCAATGGGGCTGTTTCAGCACAACCATAAACTGTCACATATTCAGGATGCTGCAATCAACACATAGAATGATGCTGATTCTTATCTGAAGGTCCATGAATGCAAGTATTACTATTTTCCATCTAAAAACAATTTTTTTTTGAAAATGAGAAAGAGAGGAAATAATGCTATGAAATAAAAGCAAAACCTTGTGGTGACCACTGGTCGGTTCTCAATGGCTCTGTGCCTCCACAGAATAGTTTGACTTGAAAGTATTTGACATCAATTTTATTCTTTTTCATTTTTCTGCAAAGGAGCAGCAGCCTCTTGATTCTTGCATATTGGTGAAATTTGCTCAGTAGTGTGTGTACCCTCCTGAATTAATGGAGGGTGCTGCAAGTATAATTTGAAATTCCAAATTAGGAAATAAAGGGAAAATAAGGATAGAAAGTTTATGAAGTTTTATGAAGTCTAAAAACTTATTTGCCTCTAACCATGGCGGGGAAAAAAACTGCTTGTCTGGAGCAATAAGAAAATAACAATCACTTTGAACAGCCTCCTGCTTGACAAGGGAACATGTCCAAACAAAGGTAGGAACACTGATGTGTGACAGAATTTTTTTGTGAAGACTATTTTATTGGGTTACCATTCACATATTGTACAACATTTATTAGGTGGGTGGGTGGGTGGGCAGGGGTAAAAAAAAAAGTGTGAAAGGCTTTGATTATTTCCTACCGCTGAGTGATCGCAGACAGCGGAACAGCTTTGTGTAATAGCACCCAGCCAATTTATCACCTGCTTCACCATGGCAACATTTACCCTACCTCACTACATGTAGAAATTAGTACAAATAGTACATTTCAACAGGACAATCTTGATTTAGAGAGGATGGAGCGGGGTTGCTTTGCGTTACTTCCCACGGTTGACATCCGTCTTGAGAAAATGCGATGGTTTACACAAGAGAGTGATTTTGCTGAAGGAGTAGTTATTTCTGTGAAAGAGTATGCGAAGGAAGAAATTCAGTTTCTGATGCGTTTCCCAGCTTCTCTTCGGCCTGGCCTGGTGTATTATTGATTTCCAAGTTAGACACATCTATTTAACAGTCGCGGTGGAAACAACCTAAAATTATCTTTGATATACCCCAGACTAAAATTGTATTCAGATAATGTAGATGAACTCTTGACATGGGAGTGGAAAGTTGAGGGAGGAAGGGGGGAGGAGGCGATGGGATGGGGCGGAGTGTTCAGGACGAGCCGTCCCTATTTTACTTTCATTTCCATCCAAACGCAGAACTGCTTTCCAAACGTGAGAGAGAGTTCATGTATTTCCCATAAATATTACAGCTTGCAGTTCCTAAAATGCCCACAGGGGTGTAATTAAGCTTTCAGATATGTTTCTGTTTTCAAATTTTTCATCAAATATGGGTAAAAAGTAGAGTTAGGTTTGAATCTAACAGGATACTGTCCATAATCACACAGCATATCTAACCCACTTATTCCTGGACAGGGTCGCGGGGGGACGAGAGCCTATCCCAGCATGCTTTGGGCGAGAGACAGGAATACACAGGTCGCCAGTCCATCACAGGATACACACACACCATTCACTTATACATGCATACCTATGGGCAATCTAGAGTCTCCAATTAGCCTAACATGCATGTCCCAGAAACCCGCGCAGACATGGGGAGAACATGCAAACTCCACACAGAAAAGCTTTCGGCCGGGATTCAAACTCAATCCCTTCTTGCTGTGAGGCGACAGTGCTAGCCACTGCACCACCGTGCCGCCCCTAATTACGCCACATAGCAGCCTATAACCACTACCCTTTTATTTCCTAACCACCTCAACAAAACTGCTGTCTGCACTCTGCCCTATACGGGGAAATGTACTTCAATCTTCGAAACACTTGTGTAGGAGTAGAGAGCGCAGTCTACGTCCTGCTAGCAGTGCAGTGGAACAAAAAAAAGAGGGGAACAGCTGGAAAACCGCAGACAAAGAAGGAGATCAAAGCCGAAAGGAAACTTAAGCAATGGAAGAGTGGCTGGTGTGCCGCCAGGGGGTGGGTTCTGCCGAGCCTTCCCATCATGCTCTGCTGCTCAAACACAGCCGCATGGGATTCTGCCGTTCCAAACTTATGCGCAAAATTGCAAGACGCGGCGGAAAGTTGTCTTTTGTTTCTATCAAAGAATCCCTCCGTCGCGTATGATGCGTGTCCTGTTCTCTGCCGTGCCGCCCGGGCCATGGGCGTGTTTAGGTATTTGCTCTTTCTTATCTCTTTATCGGCTTTTTGAAATAATCATTGATAGAATAGCAAACAGACCAGGTGTTCTCATCAGTTGCTAATGATAGGGTAGCTCTGCCTGGAAGATGCCAACACAAAATGGTGTGCTGTGTGGTTGAGTACACTGATTACCGAAACTAGCTCGCCAATCACTGCTACGCAGTAACGCACTCATCGGGAACTGTTTGCACATCCCAAACCTCAGCACGACCATTTAAAAAAATAAAAACATAGAAAATTGGCTTTCAGATCCTTTTACTAAATATGCATTTTTCCGATTTTCTTTCTTATTTCATGGGTGCCTGTGGTGTAATTAACATGCGATGTCACTGTTGCTGATCACAGGCAGTATTTGTATTGCAGTAAAAAAATGTAGGCAGCAAAAAATTCACGTCGTCGCCCTGCCTCTTCCCCTGCTCGTCAACAGGAATTGGCCATTAGCAATTCAGGAGATGGCACAGGAAATGAATACATCAATATCTTCCAAAAGGGTCTTCCTTTCACATTGACATTTTCCCATACTCCATTCAAAGACGATAACGATGCAATCTGTAAACCTGTCCCTCCTCATCCTCCAATTTCCTGTCTCGGGCAAGGGGGGAGAGGGGGGACAACTTTTCACTTTCAAAAGCCTGCCACTAGTCCACGGAAACGGCGCTGATTGATTGGGCCACGTCATCAGTTTCTCTGACAGACGACTTCACCGTATTGGTTTCTTCTAATTGAAGGCTCCTGCTGATTACTCTTTTGAACATCCCCGCATGGTTACCTGTGAAGATTTGTTTTCGCTATTTGTATATTAGGTACTGCGCTAATTAAAAACACAGAGTTAAATAATCTCTTCTGTCTCCCTAGAGAAAACTGGCGCGATTGATTTATGTAGCTAGAGACCTGAGCCCGCCTCTATCTAAAGAGGTCAAACGCCTCTAATTAAATCTTTTATTTTTCAGGTTAAATAACGATATGTTTATGCTACAGCTGACCAAACAGAGGTCAAAACACAGTAAAGCCAGTTTGGAGCCACTCAAAATAAAATGAACAACAAGACTGTATCAAGGTTTGCGTTGTAGCATTTGTATAATGTACCAAGTCAGGTCAAATTGTGTCCCACAATAGATACGCTGTGGGGTTACAAATGTTGCGCTTATTCCAGAAATCATAAAATTCACTTATTAAGATAAAAGTTAAAATATTTAACTTTTAATTTGACCCAGAAATGATGCATGTTAGCGTACAATTTGGTGATCGGTTGATGACACGATGTGACATAATGTGGTTTTGGGAAGTCGCTGCAGTGATCTAACCCCTCGATACCGTGCCTGGTTCTGGCCATGGCAGTATTCTTGACTTCTCAGCTGAAATAACGACTCAGCGTTTTAAATTAACATTAAACCGCATCTGTGTCAAGCTTTATTACGTCTGAATAATAATCTGGCCCTCATCCAGAGGATAATGCTACATTTTATCTCAGGACTCTGGTTCAGAATGATGTATTATAACTGATCTGTGGCTTTCTACTCTGTAACCTAGTATACATTTTTTTCTTGTAACTCTGATGATGTTCAATGTCTCCTGGATTCAATCAAAACCGCTTTGCTGTTTGTTGTAAGGAAAAGTGCTATTCAATAAAAGAGCAAAACCCTTTCACCACTGACAGCAGTGTTTTTTTTTACATGACAGTGCAGTGTCAGTTGAGTTCCATCCAGAAATAAATATAGCATCATCATCATCATCATCATCATCATCATCATCATTATCATCATCATCATCAGATTTATTTTACGAGGAAATCAGATTGAGATTAAAACCTCTATTACAAATGAGATTTAGCGAAGATCAGGAAACACATCATTACCCAGTGGCCTTATAAATCATTCTGGATACGAAGGTCTGCCTTATACAAACATTTGCAAATGGATGAATAAATGACTGAATTAATTAAAAATGTATGAAGTAAATGAAAGAAGAAATAAATTTAAAAAAGTATTAGTTCTACACGCATTTGCAAATTTATCAATTAAAATTAATTCTGTAACCATGACTTACATTCTGCTCATGGTTGTTACAGTGAACCTGGCTGTAAGTGTATCAGCAGAAAGGACAATATTTTAAAAATGAGTTTTTAACCTGTAACTCAGTTTATAATTACCATACCTTTCAATTATCATATCTAATCATAATATAATTTAATTTAATTGACTGCAAATTTCATTCTTGCTTGATCAGTCCATCTGTAAGACAATGCAGTTATCCCTGCCACTGATAGACCATATATTTAACAGCTGTTTACTCACAATTAATGGAATCAGTGAAAAATAGCGAGATGCATTGGATCCTTTATAAATATTTTTTGAGCTGTGCGAATACTTGCCTGTCAATGTCATTTAGACATTCTGAGCAAATGATTTATTTGCAGGCCTCTGTTTAGTCAGCTTTGTCAATGTTAGCCATGCTATTAAGACTAGCACAAGTAGGGGAGATGTTATATCCCAAATATTTTCACATCAGAAGTTTGTGTATATCGCTGGCTAGCAGTACAGACTACAGACATCTGCTGTCTAGTTAAGGCCTGCAGTCAGGTCTGTCAAGAAAATCAATGTACATCTGTTAGTTTTAACACTAGACCCATTATTTACATTTGTAAGTCAAATGACCATCAGTGTTACGATGTTGAAACAGTGCTACAGCTATTGCTTCTACACGCTATTTCAAGCTCACCAAATAATGTAAGGTTTTAATTGGCAGCTAATGTGCTATCATGTACCTAGACAGCAACCCTCAAGTCGTGCTATCATGTGATGCCCTTTTTTCGTAAATCATGTGATGCTCGTAAAAATTTGTAAACAGTTAAAAATAAAAAAACCCACTATTTTACTTTGAACATAAAAAGAAGAAAGGAAAAGGAAAAACGTGTGTTGACCTCCCACCACTTCCACACGGCTGCTATAATTACAGTTTTTTCTCCACCTGGGCAATGAACAGTTTACTTTTACCAGCATTTCTGTCAAAAATGATTGACTGTAGAAAGTTCAGTTCAGTTGACCTGACTGGTGTTCAAGAAAAATGGCCGCCCTGCAACAAAACCAGAAAATCTGTGCCCGTCCAAGCTACACACTCGGCCATCGGCAGAGTACACGGCGCCATTTATCTGAAAATATGCCATTTTGTTGAATTAAGTTACGGAACATACAGAAATGCAAAGAGAGGTAATGGACTGCATTGTCCCACAATGGGGTAATTTTAACTGAAGCAATATTAGACTATATGGTTGCCATAATCATACTGCTGTAATATTGTATGCTGCTGGACATGGAACGCTGTCACATGCAAGCCATTTCTGTGGAAAACAGACGATTCCATGTACGGCTGTTTCATGTCTTCCATAAGAAGCATGGCACCTCTTGGACATTGTGATTTATTGTATTATGAACACTTTTGAATTAAACGCCTAATGGAAGTACCATGCGCTGCAAGTGTTGGCCACGTCGTTTATACCACACTGCAGCGAAAGCAAAACCTTTTACTTTGAAGTCGGTGAAAGAGTATCTGGGGCATTTTCAAGGGTCCCCATGAATGGGCTGACTGCTTAAAAGCCAGCCCTGGTCCTGTTTTCATTCGTTTATGAGTGGCTGTCTATTTGGTACGCTCTTTATACGGCAAACCAAACACTTTCGCTGGGTGTAGTAGTTTTTAAATTGTAAGAGGGAACTTTAATATCCCCAATCCCCTCAAATGTGCAAATAAAATATAATCAAACAAGGATGAGCCGCTGATAATTCCTCATGGACATATCCAAGGTGTACTTAAACACTCCAGTACTGCTAACATCAGAATTAAGCGAGGGTAAAAATAGCCAAATAGGAATAAAGGCTCTCTAATAATATCCTGTAATGAAATACATCTCAAACCTGAATTCCTCCTGAGGACTTCATAAAAGACTCCATCTGCTATAAAGAACATATGGAAACCATTAAACGGGCTTTACAGAGTTTTGTTTGTGTCAATTTGTCTGGGTGCGTTGGAATTTCATTTTAAAGAGCTTATTTCACTAAAACAGAACTTTTCTCTCTCTCCCTCTCTCACTCTCTTTGGATCTTTTTTATGCTGTGGAGTTTACTACCTCACGGAAAATCACACAAGATTTTTAAAGTACCATGGCATATTCTTAGCTCACCATAAAATATCTACAATGTACTGTGAGCTTTTCTGTAAGAGCCGAACTAAAATTATGTTTTTGTTTTCTGAGCCTTAAATTGGATGAGGTGTTGCCTTGTATATTTTTATATTTATAATTCTTGTTTTACCACAGTGCTGTCAGAAGTGGTAAACAACATGTAGCGGTTAATATCAAAAACAAGGAGCAATTGCTGATTTGCATTCTAGGGCTTATCAGCAGCTAGATTTTGTACTAACCTAAAAGACTCTCGTATAACTGCTCTTTTATGTAATATAGATGTGTGTGGTTGTGTGTGTGTGTTTGCATGTGTGTGTGTGTGTGTGTGTGTGTGTGTGTGTGTGCGTGTGTGTGTGTCTGTGTGTGTGTTTGCATGTGTGTGTGTGTGTGTGCGTGTGTGTGTGTGTGTGTGTGTGCGTGCGTGTGTGCGCGTGTGTGTGTGTGTGTGTGCGTGTGTGTGTATGTGTGTGTGTATGTATGTGTGTGTGTGTATGTATGTATGTATTATGAATCTAATAAAAGGGCTGAGCTGATGCTTTATGACTCATTGGGCTGTAGACATCAAATGGACCAGAAGACCTGCAGGGTTATAAAGCCAGCACCAGAACCAAACTGCTATTTAACCAAGGCAATAAAAGCCCTTAGTCAACTGCTCCCTGTGCATGCGCCACGCGACACACGCAACTGGCAACCCAGGTAGTGGAAGTGGTGAAACCTGACAGATACAACATCAGCACTGAATGACCATAGTCATTGGACATCTCAGTTATGACTCAGTTACTAATGTAGCTGCGTGCACTCCTCATCCAGATAGTGGTCACCTTTCTTCTAACAGTATGGAACAATATTATGAGCAACACCTTGCCAAAACCATATGTGATTAGCTGGAAAGAACTATGAACCAGAACCAATCTCACTACTAAATCAACAACAACACTGTGCTATTTACGAAAGAACAATACTGAGCTACTGTAGCTATGGGTTTTTAGCCGTGGGATCTAAAAATATTTGTCTTTCATCTTTTTCCTTTTACCAGTTTACCAAACTTTTATTTTTTTTCTATCTTAAGTTCAAAGTGCTGTGCTTTCGGGCTTTCTGCGGATAAGGGATATGCTTTGCCATCTGGGACCTGGCTGTCAAAATTTTTAAAAAAGGCAAACATCTTTTTTTTTTTTTACCTCTCTAAGAGTCTGAAAGGAGGGTCTGTCCCACTGAGCCAGGTGAATTGTGGGAGCTGTCATCATCCCCTTCAAAGAGAAACAATCAAATAGAGAGAGAGAAAGGAATTTTCTCCTCTGACAGGAAACTGTCAGGACCTTGTTACGGCTTGCGGCATCACTTACTGTGTGCCTGCACAAATTATACCACCTCCCCCTTATTGCAATGGAAGATCGGGTGCTTTATCCCGGTCAAAGCATCAGAAGGTCAAGGGTTTGAGTCCCTGGAAAGACACTGTATTCTCAGTCTTGAGCAAGGTGCTTTTACTTATAATTTTAAAATAAGAATAAAAAATAAAAAAACAGCTCTATAAGTATGTCAGAGAATACATTTCCTGTTAAAATATAACTTTGCATGTCTGCATGGCAAGGACATATGTCAAGGAGATACATTTGAACAGAGAGCATTTCAACCATTAATAGTCATATTAGATGTTAGTAATATACAGAAAATAAGCAACATTAGGCCTTCCGTGCTGGTTTTAGCCCAAACCACCGTCCCCCCAGACTGACCCCCTAACTGGGCATATGTTGAGACAGCACATGTGCAAGTATACATTAGCTTACATAGCTGAGTTCAAATCTTAAAAGATTCATGACTGGATGTTTGGCTTAACTTATCTTCACTCAAGGGGCGTTACTTGATTGAAACTGATTGGATTGTATCGATTGACTTCAGTACAGGGTAACTCTTTGTAGACTGTCTGTGTTTAAGGGAATACACAAAACACTAGAAATAAAATAATTATGATGTCCAGCCTACAAATGCTGAGTGTCATATAATAGCGTAGATAATGCAGAATGGCTCGCTGCACAAGTAGCATGGAATAGCTAGATTGGTTCCCAGCCTAATACATGTTCTGGGACATGTCGGGCAAGGACGAGTGAATTTGCCCCAAATGCCACTAACTTACTCCCCAAAACTCATTAAACAAGGACACTTCCAAAACACACAACCAAGGGGATAAGATTTGGCTTCATTTTTGAAGCTCACTTCTGGTCTTGTTGAAAGCGTTGCTCACAGTGCCGGTTGGCTCCAGTCTAGGTCTTTTGACCCCCATTTCAATGTAAGTCAATGGTACCAATGAGGTCAAAAGACGGGCAAAATAAACAAGACACACTGATTCAACTAATTAACTAATCATGGTCTTCAAGCAAGAGCTTTGGTAAGTATAATAAGGTATCTTAGTCCTGGCCTAAAACAAAAACCTGCACCCAGACCGGCCCTTTCCGGATAAGATTCCCACACAATAGTCACTTTTTCTATATAGAAAGCCGATGTGTGACGTCACTTCCGCTGAGTTCAGTGCCGGACGAAAATTTCCCTAATGAGTATACCCGTTGTGATTTAAACCATCTGAGATTATAAAGAGCCTGTTTTCAGTACAATTACAGGACTTTAATATGTTGTACGTCTATTCCCCTTCTCTCAATTGTGGCATTCCCTGGGCAGGTTGGTTTGAATTGCACAAATTACATTAATTTATATAATGTTCAGTGCTAACAAACTACATTTCCCCACAGTATGGAGTGACGGCGTGTCGCCAGATTATACATCACCGCCCCTTGCTTTCAGAGCCAGAACAGAAAACCTAAATGAGCAAACAAAAATGAGTGAATTTTATGTAACATGGCTATGTCAATAACATGTATTTATTGCCTACACATATTACATTTAATAGATATATTGATCATGACCACACTAGCCAATATGCATTATTAATTATGCTCCCGAATGTACGCAGCGGAAACATGGAAATGAGTATATCATCCGGGGATTTTTAGCACACTACATATTCGAGAAATTTTAACCTACTTGACAACTTTCTCATCCAGTGTACTCAACACGTATGCTCAATAGTATGGAAGGGCTTTGATTCGGACATAGCCCTGGGTTCACTTGGAAGAGGACAGAGACCCCCCCTGTTTTTTAGCGAACCTCGGCTTGCTTGTTTGGTGCGCGCTCAAGTGCAAATGGAGGTTTTTCTCACCTGTCAAAAAGTTCTATTGTGTGAAAGCACACTTACTTAGCAAGGACAGTGACGTTGTGAAAACAGTGTGCCCACCTCCAAAACGAAAATTACTCCTCAAACGAAACCTCTCCATCTGACCCATCACCATCGCCCTCTTGCAGCAGCAGTGGACGCACACCGGAGGGTAGTGAGAAAGCTCGGCTGGTGAGCAATGGACACTACAATTTGTCATTTGTCCTATGCGTTTGCCATGTGGGGTGAGACATAAACCAGGCTGTGGTTCCGTAAACGTCACCTCCTCACTACCAATCACCCCTCGCTTGCTGACAAGGACAGAGATTATTTTGTTTGTTTGAGAGATCAAAGTTAAAAATGGCCGCACATGATACTTGAGTCTAGCTATGGAATTGCTGAGATTGGGGCAAAAAAAAAGAGACAAAGAGCCACACGTTTTCTGATTCGGTGATATTAACGTTACAAGCATGCAAAGCAAAGTCCACAAGCGCCAAAATAATCACAAGGTTCCCCTGTCAAACAATGCAATCAGGCAACGAATTAATTTAATTTTGCTTGACATGAAAGTGTCGTTTTGGTGGGAAATAAATCACATCCAGTGGAAATCTTTCATTCAACAGGGTGGGTAACTTGCCCAGTCTAGAGATTCACATATATAAAACGGAAATGTATTGGGTTAATGTGGTTCGTTTGATCAAATATTTTTAAAAGTATTTCAAATTCAATTCATTTAATCTTTTTTTAATTAATTAATTTTTTATTTGTGAATTGTAATTCAGTGTGGTATTACAAATAGTTATCCACCATGTACGGTAGTGCTTTGCCCTTCAGTGTGTTCGTACAACTTCGTAGTCGTCTCATAACCAGTCAGCTTTCCACCAACCCCGTCCCTTTGGGGCCCCCGGATTGCCGGGTAGCTGCTGTGTCAGTGCTGGTTCGGTTTGGGCTTGCATGTGTGCTGTGGGCGGTTCCGCAGAAAGTTATTTATTTCAATGCAAATATCAGACACTAGAGGTGATATGAGTAATCATCAGCAGACATGTGGCGATGATAAAGACAGAACCACTCTGTTTCTTTTAATCTTGAGCTCCTATAGGGCTGCATGGTTTGGCAGGATAAATATTATTTTATGTAATCAGCGTCTTGAATATTATTTTATGATTATTTAGCCTGGAGGTGGGATGGCGACAGTATGTTTGGCCAATATTTCTGAAAACCCCGAATCCATTACACCATTAACCACTGCTTCACACCGCCACCCTAATACAGTCATCATATTCACAGAGCAGAAGACTGTGCTGCTCTGTGACCTTTCACCCCGTCTGACCCACGGCCGGAACTTCATCAGGAAGTGCCTATTTGCAGAGGTTATAGGGTCAAGTTCATCTGTCAACGCACCTGGAGCATAGATATTTGGAAAAGAGTCGGGGGGCGGGGGGCCTTTGGCATCTGATAGGTTTGTGGACTGACAAGCGGGTCCTCCGTGGTGAGTTGCTATGGTGACGGCACATTTGCATGCGTTTTCAGTGCCGTATTAAATCGTTGTTATTTGTGAGTTTGAATCACTCACTTGACTCTTTCAAACAAAGTAACAGAAAGGTGTAGGACACAGGAAAGCCCGTCTGTTGAACACCGTCCCACACAGTCACCCGTGAAGATGTTTCTTTTCAAGCGGAAAAGCTGAGTTTTGTTTGACTGCTATTGGGGTTTTTTTTTTTGTCACTCTCCGTCATTTGGCTGAGGGAATGATGGCTGGGTGACCTCTGACCTGCAGAGAAAGTGATCTCGCTGCAACATGCGGCCAGCCCCTTTTCGGAACGGAACCATGCCGCTCTCTGTAATTGAGCGTGCAAACTTGCACAGCTGGATGCCATTAGAGCCAGGTTGCCCGGCCCACAGACCACTTAACCGAGGGAAAAACACCTGAAAAGCAGCGTCCAGACCAATACCCCCCGTTATAAAACCCATAACATTACTATTACCATGATTAATATTATTATTTCTTATTTGACAGACGCCCTTATCCCAGCGGTCGTAGAGAAAATTCACAGGCCCAAGAGCATAGAAAGATTTCACAACTTACTGAAGCAAATGCAGTAATACAAGTAAAATATCTAACTAGAACGGAAAGTTTGTTAGTTTGAAAATAAAATATGTTCGTTCGCAAGCATTATAACTAACGGAAAACAAACTAATGTTATTTTGGGTTGAACTCTCACATTGATGTGGCTAAGCTTACTCACCTTGCCAGAGATTCCATCCGTTAGAAGCTTTGCAAGAGAGACTACCAGTATCTGGGGCGGCTAGCTGCAGTGTCTGATTGTGATGTCGGCTGCAAGTGTGTTGTTCAGATTCCGAATGTTCCATCAATGTTAATCAATGGAAAATTTTTCAATATAAAATTGGAAATATCTCAAAAAAAAACTTGAGCTATTGACACAAAAAAGCATGTGGAACGCTAGCCCATACTAGATGAAGCTACTGGCCAAATTTAGTAGGTCTGTTCTTTCTTTTTGGCTGAAAACCTATTGGAGGAAGTAGCGTACAGAAAATTGCTGTGGAATAAGAGTAAGAAGAAATAATAAGCAGAACAGTAAGCTGGCCTTTTCAAGCGAACCTAATTATTCCTCGCATATTTAGCAGTTATATAACACGTTATATTATACTTAAAGTTATATTGTACTTAGTGATGACTACTGGTGCTATAAGGACAATGACTGCTGCATTGTGACATCACACCGCACGCCCCACCCCCGCCCTCCCCTTCAGGTAACTGTCTGACGAGCTGATCTTAGGGTCTGGCACACATGTCACAATCACTTTGGCAAAGCATAGCCATTCCCATTTTGCGCGAGCGCGCGGCTATCCCCCTCTTGCTCCGACCGAGCTCTCAGGTTCCCTAATGTGAAACCCCCTGTGAGGAGAAGGTGGGGTGTGCAGTCCGGGTGGGGGGGTGGCTAAAGGAGCGCATAAAGATCCTCTTTCATAGCCTCCCTTGGCTCCCCCATCAGTTCCTGTTTGGCTCCGTTTCTCAGGGAGATTAACCAGGACTCGATTAACAGGAAGCCTCGCCGAATCTTTCGCTCATAAGAAACCCTCAGTTCAATTTACACATTCCAGGTTCATGATGATTGCCCCCCAATCTGCTGTCCACATGAGTTATATTCTGTATCATATCCAAAGAAAGCCTTTTTATTTTTTTATTTTTTTTATTTTTTTAAATTTGCTGCTACTGCTACTGCTTTCGTTCAAGTGAGACAAACCATCCCTTCGGTGGAAAATGCATCTTTCCAAAGTTAAAAATTGATCGTTGGACACGAGGAAGGTTTACTCCCGCGTGAAGGCTGACCTTGTTGTTCTTGTGAGAAAAAAGCGAGTGGAGGAGGAGTGAGTGGGTGCAGCATCTGCGGTGCTGCAGAGTCGTATCAAAAGCCCGGCCAATTACAGCCCCGGGGCAGAGATACAGAGCAGGGAATTCTGGGAGTTAAGTCACCCACCACCTTTCCATCCTCTACTTTTAATGGGGCGTCGAGCCGAGGGACTGAAAATGCTGCGGCTACTGGCAGTTGGCGAGCAGTTGGCCATCACCTGGGAAAATGTCACTGTTAACTGATGTATGCTGATTTATGCTGATTGTTAACATGCAGCCAGAAAGTGGGAGGTAAATGACAAAAATATAGAGATAAAGATCTCTGAGAATGATAATTTAGCCACAAGGAGCTATGGCAACTTGGAGTCAGCGATGGTTGGTGTGGAGTGCTGCGTCCCCCCTCTGGCACGCGACCGCAGCAGATGTGCATATGTATAAACGTGCTGGTTTGTGCGTGCGCTGCGCTGCGCATAAAAGACAGCGCATGTTTATGTATGTATGCATGCGAGCATTTGTGTATGTGTATCTGTGCAATGTTTGCGCGGCGTTCTGGTGTTTTATGACATGTGTTTGTTTTTAATTTGTGCGTGTAGGCATTGCGTTCCCGGCGTATGCGCAGTGTTTGTGTATGAGATTGCGTATAGACATAGTAGGTTTTCCGGGACTGTGTGTGTGTGCGTGTGCGTGTGTGTGCGTGTGTGTGTGTGTGTGTGTGTGTGTGGTCTGTTGGCAATGCACCCATGTGTACCCAGTGCAAACGGCACTTTGTGTAATTACAGGATCTCAGAATTCACCGAGAGCACAAGGGAAATAAGGGTGGTTGGGTTATAATCTGTTCTGGCTGAGTGTGGGGAAGTTATTCTCTTAGATTCCCCCTAAATCCCCTCTATCCGTTAGCGTTAGCAGGCACTCGCTCTCAGCCAACATGTGATAAGGGATAAGAGGGAGAATGGGGAATGCCACTCTGAGTTTCAATGACAGACCACTGTAGGATGCCATTAGCGGTAGCAACCTCTCGGGAACAATGTATTCCCAACAGTCTCCTTGAAGCCCCCAGGCCTAATCCACAGATTTACCAGGAAATTCCTGAAGATATGTAGTACCCCCCCCCCCCCCCCCCCCCCTCCCAAAAAAAAAAACCCCAGAAAAACTCCCAACCATAATCCACCCGCAGTGCCGATTGGATATCTTCTTCCTTTATTTCACGATCATCTCCCCCTCCCTGTTTTTTTTCATTAACGGCAGCATCGTTAGCGTAGCGCTCTTTAATCCGTCCAAAATCCCCGTTCTGGCAGAAAGCTCGCGACCAGGAGCCAGGATCACCTGTTCACCCCACCTGCTCTGGGCAATCTGCGATAGAACATTAACTGCAAATCAGGACGCAGAGGAAGACGGACTATTTTAGAGTTCTGCCTGTTGTTTTCTTTGATCGCATTTTGATACCAAGATTGGAAAAGAAAAAAGAAAAACAAATTAAGATGAAAGCAAATTAAAGTCTTAATTTCTATAATGCATGCATGGTTAATGCCCAAGGTTAAATTCCACGCACAAGCACATTTTATTTATTTACATGATGTAAGTAACCCTACAGTCTGCAAGTAAAGATAGTTTGTTCAACTACAAGCACGGAATTCACAGGAACGTTGGAGAAATTCAGTAACTAATTATTCCCATTTGTGCCTCTCTGTTTTTTGGTCTACAGAGAGGACAGCTGACCACATCCGTCACCCAGATACGTCAAGAAGGAGGGGTGTTTTACCTTAATTTTACTTTTTGTTTTTCATCTGTGGAATACATTGAAAAACTGAAAAATAGTGCATGAACGCAAGACAATGCCAGACTTGAGTTTGGTACTGAAGATCGAGCCACATCCAACATGAAAGATCACAACTACTGACTCTAAGTCCATTACAATTTATCCAATTCTGGAAACAAATCCATAGTCAATTGCAGTAATTTAAAAAAATTATGGGGATTTTTCATTTTCAGTTGATTTCTGGAGGCGACTGAATTGAAAGGAAACTGACCCCCAACCGTGGTTCTGTATTAAACTGTATTTAAGAGGCATAATTCATCTCTCACCCCACCCCCATGTGTCCAGGTGGTGTCCAGGTGCGTATCCCACAACTGTGCCTGACCGCCACCTTCAGACTGTGACTCCCGGGAGGGAAAAAGGATAGAATGGACCGGGTTTCAACCCTCTTTCAGGTTTTACTGTTCTCTTTGCTTTTAACGTTTTACACGCCAATATATCTTCACCGGTCAACACGGTATCAATCTGTCCATTTCCTCCTCTCAGTCTATTTGAAACTGTAGGTTGCTTGGATGACAGCGTGTACAGTATGATTCGAAGCTGATATGTCGCCATTTTAAATGTCACCGTGGGATTTATTTTTTCCCTGGGTTTTCCCTCTCTTGATTTTCCTACAACACTACCTAGTGATTAGAGAGTGAGGGAACTCATGAACTCCATAATAGGCGGAGCCACAAAGAGCTGTCAGTATCGTGCGGCTTACTCTCCACTGCAAAACACATTGACTGGTTCAAATCAGTAAGTAGCTGTACCTACTTTAGGTTTAATCATGTCTCGTTTCACAAAGTCTCGTTTCACTACCTCAGGATACTTTCAGGAATTGATCATTTTGAACAGTTGGCAGGCAGAGGCCTTCTCACTCCAAATTATCTATGACTGACAGGGGCACTTTAATTTAAACTAGTTTCATAGCAGGGAGGCGTATATCAGTCTTTTTACTTTATGACCAAATTCATACAAATGAACCACAGTCTCTGTGCTATATTGTTTGTGTCTGTGTGTGTGTGTGTGTGTGTGTGTGTGTGTGTGTGTGTGTGTGTGTGTGTGTGTGTGTGTGTGTGTGTGTGTGTGTGTTTGTGTTTATGTTACATAAGTATGACTATATGTGTGGGGTGCAAGTTTATGTATGCAGGTGGTTGCTTATGAGAGACTGAAAGAAAGCATAAAAACCTGTTCTTCCACCCTCTCACCGATGTTGCGGCTTAGAGAATATTGGATTTAAACTGAAGCAGAGGGATGCACATACCTTCCGTCTGGAGCTGAGCACAGATAATCTTCCTTAAAAGTTTGTTTTATTTAATTAAATATTGTGTCTAGAGACATACAGATACTGATACTCCCATACACACATACCGTAAGCACAAACACACGCATAATGTTCATGAATACATCCTAAACATGTACTGTATATTGGAGAGATAATGACTCGCACATCCTCTTCTGCAAGATATGAGGCTATCTGTTTGAAACGCGTGTCTTTCTTGGTTCCTGAGGAATGGGACGCGGTGTTTACAAAGTGGACACATGGAAAGCAGGTGGAGCCTCGCGGATTTGCATTCAGACACAGCTGAGTTTCATCATCAGCCCTGCTGAGAATGACAAGGGCTATTGCTGTGTGTGTGTGTGTGTGTGTGTGTGTGTGTGGGGGGGTGTGTGTATGCATGTGTGTGTGTGTGTGTGTGTGTGTGTGTGTGTGTGTGTGTCTGCGTGTGTGTGGGTGTGTGCGTGCATGTCAGTGTTGCAAAGTTTGGCTTTTTCAACCAAATTAGCTGAATTATCACTGATTTTGCCTGTGACTTATGGGCTGGAAATGGCAATTTTACCAAGTCTTTTTTTAAACTCTTTTTTTTAAAAACTTTTCATCAAAAAATTCATCCAAAAATGTATTTTTCTATCTGCAGAGGATAATCCAAACACCTAGAGCATACATGCAATACCCTGCTTGACAGGAGAGCTGCTCCTATGATTGACAAATCATACAGGATGATGAGGGTACAAAAAAAAACCCTGCTTTTGTGTTACACCAGTGCATCCTCAGCAGCATTCATGCCATTAGCTTTATGATTCATAAATCAAGCTGTATACCTATGCGGGCACCTGTCCTCTCTTCATCATGCCAATACAATGCTCCTGTCTTTTTAACTTTTATCTTGAAAAAGATGCCATTTCACTGATTCCCTTGCCTCAGGCTCCCATAGTTCATTGGTAGGTGCTTGATGGGAATTATAAGTTAGAAGAACATGTCGGAATTGTAAAAAGTTTACATTTATAATTTCATAAAGCAATTTAAAGATTTAGATATAGTTGTTACCACATTATCATGAGTAACAAGATAACGGACTGATTCAACTATAAGCTTGCTATCCCATCCTTATCTGTGCTTAATTAAAATATACAAAGATAAAATAGCTAGATGGATTCATATCTGAGTGGAAATTGACATATTTGTCTTTCCTTTGTGATTAGTTTGTCGTATGAAGGGAGTTGGTAGTTTGGTCTTATTTTTTTGGCTTTTTTCCAGAATTAATTGTGTTGCAGCCTCTGGCTTTTATTTTGCCTCCCTTAATTAAACTATATTTTGGCTTGAGAAATCAGCAGTCAGCTTATTTCTTCTCAGTCTATAGCTTACAGGTAAGGGCATTTACACATGTTAAAGCACTCAAAATATATGTATTTAGATGAGGGGTTCAACACAGTCAACCGAGCGCTGCGATCATACTAAAAGCCGACTCTGGGAAAAAAAAAAAAAAGGAAAGAAATTTCCTTCCCTCTGAAAATTAGCCGTGCATAGAAGGGTAATGCAAGCTGTTATACATGAGCAGGGATTATTTGAGCTGTCTGATGTTGAGAGAGACGTTACTGCGAAACCTCTGATCATGCAAACCCCCCCACACTCCCCCTTCACCTGCGCTGAGCACCGCTGATAACTCTGCATCTCTCCAGCACATCAAAAAGAGGGAGAGAGGGAGGAAGTGTTATGGGGGGGAGTGAGAGAATGAGTAAGAGAGGAGACGGAGCTGAATTGAGTTATGCACAGGGAGAAAGAGAGAGGGAGGGAGGGAGGGGGAGAGAAAGAGAGAGAGGGAGGGAGGGAGGGAGAGCTGCAGTCTCCACACAGCCATGAAAAAGCCCTGCCTGGTGGAATAGAGACGTAATGGTAGAGGACTCTCTCCTCTTTCAGCCAAAGGGCAAAACAAATGGATTTTGTATCTTTTTCTCATTATCGCGGCGCGCAGCGCGACCGTTCCCCCGCCGCCCCGCGCATAGAGACAGCCCTCAGAGGCGGAGTTCGGATGTTTGACTTGCGAGAGTACAGCTTAATTAAGATCGCTGTCAGGTGCGGCGGCTGGATGGTAGATGGTTAAAAAAAGAGAGAGAAAACTTCAAAGCTTTTTTTCCCCTCCCAAACGGCTTCTGATGGGAGGCAGAGCGGAGAACCGTGAGGGGGAAATTATGCCGTAAAGCCGGGCTGCTAATTCAGCTGTTTCAACTCAAATAAAACAGAGACTATGACAGTGATCTATGACATTATCTCCTACTCTGTGCATTTAAGCAATGAAGAGCGAGGCAAGAGACATTATTTCAGAGGAATTGAGGAGGCATCGATGACTGGAATTCCCCTTTAAGACAGTCAGCGAAGGTTTTAGATTTGAAGGATAATACGCTTTGGGCAAACAGCCTGTGAACAGCAGGTCTGACCCTGGGTGCGCCGTGACAGGTGGAGGGACCTGCGGTCAGCTGGTCAGACATTTTAGGGTTGCGACAAGGTCAAAGGTCACCGTCCCGGTGACTCAGTTCCTCTCCCCGCCACGCGGATTCGCATGGTCACGCGACCCTTCCCGTGTCCTCTCCAATAACCTGTCAATGCTGCGGTACGGAGCTGAGCCGTCTACGGTTCTGACATTTCACTGGGTTTATTTGTACAGCAGTCTCGGATTCCTCTGAACGCACGGCTCATGGCGGTAATCTAATTTGCTCAGCGCCCAGACTCTTTGCAGCATTGTGAAATCCATCGCAATAGTTTTCCAGACTCGAGTTTGATTTATTGGCTTCCCGCGAATACCCCATTCCCGCCGTTCCTCTCTCTGCACGTCTGCATCTCCGCATCTCTCTTCTCACCGTTCTCACCGGTGCATAATTCCGCTCTGCTGATTGCACACGCAAAGCGATTAAATTGTCCTCGATTGTACGTACGTTCCAAACTGCACACATTTAAAATCCGATCCCCTGGATAGTTCCCCCACCTTCCCAAAAGATTATCTTCTTGCCCTCTCGAATTCTATCTCTCTCCCTCGGCTGGATGTGCGCAGCGCGTTTTGTTTTGAATGAAAAACTTCCTTCCAAAATGCAGTGGAGAATGCTAGGAAATCCGCGGAACAAGCTCTCCTTTCCTTGTTTAAAAAGAAGGGGCTGCGGCAGATTATAATTATCCCCTTTTTCCATTGCAGCATAATTCCATCATCCAAATGCTGCAGAGCTCACATGTTTTTACTCACTGTTCCGTGAAAAGGAGGTGGCACACTTCATTATGAAGTTATATATTTGAATTTTTCTCAAACCAGAGAAACATGTCGTGGTAACGCGTCAAAAAATATATTACACAATATATTACTGAGCTACTGCACTTTTCATCTAGAATCAACGTAGTTTTACAGTATATTTCAATATATATTGTGCAACTCTACGAGTCAAGTATATGTCAAGCGAAAGGCATGTCTGACTGAGAACATGTAAACCTAAGAATAATCATTGGCTTTTTTTAACAGTACACTCTCCGGCTTTCAAAATGCTGGAGCAATTACCAGCCAATACCGGGACTCGTCTTCCTTTCTCTTTCAGATTGTTTGCTTATGAGACTCCACATGCCCCTGGCCACAAACTAAGCCTCTTGTACACACATGTCAAGATGATCCCATAAACACAGACAAATTGATCTTGTGGCTTGACTCTGTCTCAGATGCATCGGACTGTTCCAGTTAGTGACACGAACGCAGTGATATTTATCGACGAGACGACCCTCGCTTGCACCGCAATATTGATAATGATCAAAAGATGGACGTTGACTTCGGGTGTCCTAAAGGGCGCAGTGGGAAACTGGTTAAAACGATACACACATGCATTTTTGCCATTTAAGTCCAACTCATCTTTATCAACTGGCAGCAGCAGAATGCATAAAGACCAGATAGAATCCAGTGCTCACTCAGTTCTACAAAACACCTCAAACCAGACTCTCCAGAGCAAACACTTTGGGAAGGATACAAATGAACAAAAGCCCACAACAATTGGCGGCTTCATCTTCATTGCCATATATGTCAGCGATTTTTTGTCCTTGTTCCTCTGCTAGCGAAAGCTAGAATCCCTCTGGGAATGGACTGCCTCTCACTGTCGCACATTCCCGAAGGGATAAAGAGGAAGTGCGCATGCGTGAGACAGGTATAACCCGAATCCTAACACTCAACACGAGACGTATTGTAGCAATATGCTGAAAGCCGAACAGTGCGTTTGTGGCACAGATACCATTATACGTCCAAAGCAATGCTGTGGTAACAGTGGTGACAGATAATTTGCATATGTGCTTTCCTGGCTGGTATAAACTGAGTCCGGTATAAACTGGGAACAATAGTTTTAGTATTCCCAAAAATAATGCTTTAATGCCAGCGCTTTGTGGTGAATTCGCACAGGGCGTATTCACTCGATCAATATCCGTGCCGTGGAGATGTACGCTGGTGCAATGTCGGCTTGAAAAATTTGGAAATCATGTAAACGGCTTGAGAATAAAAACTGTCGGACGGTAGAAAGCATCAACAATTTGGCGCCTAATCAATCATGCCACAGTTGGGAAACAAATATTCACATTTTACCGAGCAGTATTTGAATCAAGTCTCATAAGGAAAGCAGGATTTAAGCCCCATGTGTCCCTGATTTTGGGCAGTGCAGCAGGTAATTTTGTTGCCATTCCAACAGTCCTGTGCCACGTCCCTCTTTGGCGGGGTAGGGGGTGCGAGGCGGGGGGGGACGGGAGGTCTGAGCCCAGCCAGCTGGCTCATGGAGACCAGATTTGTCAGCTTGCAGGGACAGGGGGGGATGCTGGGAGCAAGGTGTGCAGATATAGAGAGGGAGGAGAGAGAGAGAAAGAGAGAGAGAGAGAGTGAGTTCAGCTGACGTTTGCAGGACTGTTAGATGTCATTAGTGGCCTGCTTTCCTCAGTTTGTCTCCTCGTTCATCATTAGGGAAAAGAGAAGAAAACGCGGCCCCATCCTTCACATCGCTGGCAGAGCGTTAATTCAGTGCATGTCATCACACAGCTGCTTAGCATGTAATCCCACGCCAGGAAGTCTTCGCTCACACCAGGAGTAACTTCAGACACCTTGAATAGTGGCACACACTGTTTTCATCTTTCTTTCATTCTCTCTCTCTCTCTCTCTCTCTCTCTCTCTCTCTCTCTCTCTCTCTCTCTCTCACACACACACACACACACACACACACACACACACTAGGGTTGGAAATTAATCTCTGGAAATTCTCCAGATGAAACATAGCTTACTTGACCTTTGACCCTTAAATCCAAATATACCCGAGAGGTGAAACGTAAGTTTGCACCGAGCCGCTCTCCGTTTCAGCGTCTCACAGGACACTCCGCATTTACATTTTTCATATGATTTGTGTGACTCATCGTTTGAGAGTAATCCGTGAAGAATATGATATTCAACTTTGTCTCAGGCGCTGGCCTGCATTCATTCAACAGTCTTGAAGTTTGACTGATTAAACACAAATGTTAGCTTCTTCACAAACACACTTTGGCGGGTTGATGTTGGTGACTGCTAAACTTGCCAAACTGTGTCTGCAAAGAAAATAAATTAACACATGCATTTGACTGAGTTACAGATAAGGACAAACGTTGATTGAATCCAGGCCACAGGCTGTTTTCCATTTTCCTGATGGGTTGGTGTCTTTCGACTGGTTAGCCTTTCAGCAAGTCCAGTACCCCATAAACTTACACTGTTTTGGTGCAGCAACCGGATGCTAAAAATATTGTATGCCTCAAAAGCTCAGCGGTATAAATGAAAATGATTTGAATAGAAGCTTATAGAAAGCTGCAGCGTGTGCAACGCTGTGCCTGCCCGAGGTGAAATTATGCACAGCTGCCAGGGAATGAGGTGCACTCCGAATAAACACGTATATCAAATTCGAAATTAATCAATGGAACTGTAAAAATTAACGAGTGAGCTCACACAAACATTGCCTGATTTCTTATTTACACGACAGAGCTAATGATTTATTTTTTAAGTAGAAATAGAACTGACGTCACAGTATATCAGTCTGTCTTTGAAGTAAAAAAGGAACCCACAGTCATTGATTCTTTATGATGAGGCTCAAGGAGAAAAAGTCTAACCTGACTATAATTGAGCAAATGGTGACACAGGTGTCATTAGAAAAGAATTGAGTGACAGATGAGTTAAAACAGAGAAGAAAGAATTGAATGCTCCTTAGATGCTAAGGATTTAGTTTTTCCATGCCTTTTGTTCAGGGTGTGAAATTAACACCCGCCACCAACAAAATTCTGGCCAAATTTAGACTGTGGCTGGTAACATTTCTACTCTGCCAGCCACTTTGGCAGGTAACCAACCGGGTTGTGTGGTATTGTAAACGATAATGTGGCTGGAAAAATGTTGAAAATGGCTGGTGCTTTTTAGAATCTACAAGCCACTCTGTCAATGGGTGAAAATGTTAATTTAATGCTGTGCTTAGGTTACCTGAAAAACTAAACTAAAAAAAACGAAACAAAACAACAACAAAAAAACGTTTACATAAATGAAAGGAAAGGAAACGGGTGTGATTTGCCGGTCTTATTGTTTCTGGGCGATTGTGGTTTCATAGCAAAGAACACAGGCTGTGTGTGGCTATCTCATGTTATTGGCTACTGCATTGGGTCTTAAATACCATACTGCACATTGTCCTTTTGTGGCACTGCACATGAAATATGCTCATTGCCCATAAGCACGGCAGTATTGCTAAGGAAGGGGGTGGAACTGGTCTCTCTGATCTGAAATATTTCAAATTTTGCGTATTTTCAAATGTTGCAGTGCGTTGAAACAGATAGCATATTTTTGCACGTAATTATTCATATATTCTAACAATCACGCCGTTCAGGCAGTGACAGGTGTCTGGAGCTGAGTTTGGTGGTGCTAGCCTGCAGCCTCATTAAATGGTTCCGGTCTTTCATCGGTGAGGTAATGTCACTCTGGCACAGCGCACCGCGTTTCAGTCTTGATTAGGGGCCGCGCGGGCTCCACCCATACCCTCCACCCCTACCCTCCACCCCTACCGGTGGCCTCAATGCATACATTTTTCCTACGGGTGCGGTCGCCTGCCAGGCGCCGCGGCTAACTTGACAATTTTGCAGCTCACTTTCTTTAACGACTCATTGCTGTCACTTCGCACGGTAAACCCTAAGTCGGTTGTAGTATTGGTCTTCTGAAGGAGGGGACGGGGTTGCGGTGGCATGCTGGGGGGAAAAATGGACCGGGGCGGACCCCAGAAGGAGCGAACGGCATGTAGCGCCTGAAGACTGATCCGCGACTGTTGCTCAGAGCCGAAAACATATCAGCGAGCCAGTCGCAGCCGTCCAACAAAAGAGCTAGTTTCGTAACATTCACACCTCTTATTGGGAGTGACCGCAAAACCCACCCTGCCAGATAATATCTCCCCGACAACAGCATTGTCTGTGCGTATCTTTTAATGGAAAGGCCCGTTACGCAACATAATTGTCTGGCGAAAAGGACACCACTATGCCTACTTTGCTTAATGCTTTTTTTTCCCCCAGTCTGTTGATGTTACTCTCAGCGCTGAAGCTCTAAAAAAAAAAAGCTCTTTTCTAGGCACCGGGGAGGTTGTCGATCTCTTCGCTTGTTGGAGTCATTTAGACACAATGAATGCAAATGTTCTGCTCGATATGCGGCTCCGTGCAGCGTGATGTACGCTGCTTTGGCCCGGTTCGCAGCGGCAGAGCTAAACTATCCAGTAATTATGATGTGTTTTCGCACGCTTAAAGGCAGAAGGGTGTTTAAGAATCATGTATAGCCTATAGCATTAGAGACGTTGGTAAATGTGTGGGCCCTTTCAGAGAGACGGTGTGTGTGTGTGTGTGTGCTTGCATGTACGTGAAAGAGAGGGGGAGAGAGAGAGAGAGAGGGAGAGAGAGAGAGAGAGAGATGAGATGGAAAGTGCACATGATTTAAGACATTCTTTATTGCTCCTGATAAAATAGTAACTCTGCTCAAAAGTGCATATTTGTATAACCGTATTTGTCAAACTCTGATCCATTGGAATTCACGAGGTGTCTTCAGCTAGTGACATCACCTTTTTGCTGAGTCCAGCCATTGTGTGTGTGCATGCATTTGTGTGTGCGTCTGTGTGCATGTGTGTGTATGTATGTGCGTAGGCGTGTGTGTGCGTGCATGCGTGTGTTTCTTTATGCGTGCGCCGTAACACGCTGCCAAGGGGTCTGAAGTGCGCCAACAATCGTCACGGTGACAACACACATAACAGGCACTGAACACTCGGCGGTTTCAAACAACCTTGAGAGCGAGCCTGTTTCCCACAGCACAGATGGGACATCTCACACACTGAGACCCCTCAACCAGGTTGTGACGACCTCTGTGAGAAATGCTTTCATCTACAGAGTCAGAGTGCTCTCTCTTTCACTTTCCCTCTCTTCTCCTCTCCCCCCCCCCCCCCCCCCCCTCCCTCTCTCTCCCTCTCTCTCTGCCTGTCTCTCTGAGTCCCAGCAAAGCATAATTATATCTCTTTCAACCTTATGGAAATGGAGAGTTAAAACACTACTCCGTGGGCGCTCTCTCGCTCGCTCTCTCTCTCTCTCTCCCTCCCTCTCTCTCTCTCTCGCTCTCTCTTCCTCTCCCTCTCTCTCCGTGAGGATAATTGTATCTCTTTCAACTCATGAAACCTTGAGGAAATATCTAAAATAACTCAATGCTCTGCAAGCCTGGATCAATTTCCTAGTGTTATTTTCCCATGTTTTTCTTATTTGTGAACCGCGCAGCGCTGACATAGCCCGTCGCGAGCGTTCCTGTAAACGTAGCTCACCACACGCAACCCCCCCCCCCCCACAACGCCCCACCAGAACATCCACTGTAGCCAATACACCTGGCAACCCGGCTCCCCCACCCCCGTGCCTTAAATTTCTTCATTTTCCGTCGTCTCCCAGCGCCGGATTGTCTCTGCTCCCCTCTCCCTCCCTTTTTAGACGCGTGGGGATTTGTGGGAGGGCTTTGAGCTGCGTCTTCCTTTCCTGCAGGAGTCTTCAAAGGGGAGGATGGGGGCCATCAGCTCCCAGCCGGTTTGACGCAAAACCTGCACTGCATCTCTCTATCAGACTTTGTCTCTTCTTCTGTGTGTCTGCGTTTGTGTGTGCGTGCGTGGCCAGGAGAACCAGTAAAATGTTCGATGGTCAATCGATTCTGATAACAGTGAATTTGATCCTGCTTAGACTCCTATAAAGTCTATTAGAGTTAAATGAACACTGAGCATTTTACTGTGTGTGTGTGCACGTGTGTGTGTGAGAGAGAGAGAGAGGGAGAGAGAGAGAGAGAGAGAGAGAGAGAGAGAGAGAGAGAGAGACCCTAAAAACTATTTGGATTTGGAAATAAAGGCAGTCTCAGATTGCATACATTTGTATGATCACACATTAGTCCCACCCAACACGAGTTGTTTATTTTCTGGTCCACAACTTCAGTTTTCAGGAATCAGGACACCCACACCCTGCCCCCAGAGCCCCTAATAGACTGTTCATATTAGGATAGTGACCCCAGTAACCCTAGACTCTGTTAATCCCTCACCATCTCAGCCTGACACCCACTCTCATGTCTGTCTGGATGAGCGTTTACATCTCACCTTTTCTTCGCTGGATTTCGTTGGGCGAGGGCGACGAGCTAATTAAAATGCAAACCCCTTGATGTCGCGGCAGATGTCGCTTCCCTCTTTCTTCCTGGGTCGGGGAGTTTCGCTTGAGTTTCTCTACTCCAAAGATTTCCCATGGCGACCCGGTGTCACAAACTATTCAGAACAAAAATTTGCCAAACTGGCTTCTGATATTTCGTTTTAAAGATAAAAGTTGCTTGTGGTAAAAGGGACAGAGGCTATCCAGAGGGAAATTAGCTCATATACAGACTCTTGATGCAGCATGAAAAGGATTAAGTAAACAAGTTATTTAGCATATTTTTTTTGTGCAGCACCCAGTAAAGACATTAAACAAATAAATATTCATCACACTGTACTGGAAAAGATTTAATGTAGCAATACATGAAATGTATATATTGATTAATTGCATAAACCAAAAGCATCATACAAACATTGTATTATGCACGCATGACTAACACATTTTTTAATTCAATATTTTCTTAAACCCCAGAGGACCGTGGGTAAATGCTTCTGCGGTCAGGAGATGATGGGAGCAGGGACTTATGGGTCATTGCTCTCTCACTCAATCAGAAAGTCCCAAAAGTGGTGGTGGGAGGTGATGTAGTGAAGTACTGAGGCCCCCCTGGGCACCAGCCTGCACATGACAGATGGAGAACATTCTGAAGCCTCCTTAAATCTGGAAGGGGGGAAGAGGGAGGGAGGGAGGGAGGGAGACCGGGAGGGGAAGGAGGAAAGAGAAACATACGGAGGGAAAGGCAGACAGTGCCTTTACTGGCAGGATGGACCGGAGACGTGGTCATAAAACACTGACACTGCACCAAGAATATTACAGGAATTATGGTTTCGTTCAAAACTGAGATCTTCTGTACTGGCCGAGTCCTCGGAACATACAAGGACAAGTCTACCGACCACAAGTGCGCCTCATTCCTATGCTCCTTAGAGGAAGCATTAAGCATTTAAACATTGCTTTAGCTTTGGCGGTCTTGATGTACTTATGTCAACCAAAAAAGAGGAAAGGAAGACCAGCGATTTGTGAACTTTTCACACGTTTCAAATATTTCTTTTTTTTTTTTTAATCCCAGAGCGTAGTAGATTAATGCACTTAGTTCAGATGACAGATCCAGTGAAAAGAGCCTAAGCAATGCAGGGAAGAGCTTAATGTGAGTTTGACTAGCCTTTGGGGACGTTTGAGGACATGCCTTATTAACCGAATGTGCACTTCAGAGAACGCGTCGCAGTTTGCAGCCTGTGGTTCCTATCACTTTCCCAATCAGCCTCTAGGTTTAACGGCCAGTAAAATCAATACCCCTGGTGTTGATGATCTGACCACATGCTACAGGCTTTGGGTTTAAGGCCCAGTAAAGTTCATATCTCAGGTGCTGGAGAACTGACCACATGCTACAGACTTTGGGTTTAAGGCCCAGTAAAGTTAATGTGCTGGAGATCTGTCCACATGCTACAGACTTTGGGTTTAAGGCCCAGTAAAGTTAATGTGCTGGAGATCTGTCCACATGCTACAGACTTTGGGTTTAAGGCCCAGTAAAGTTCATATCTCAGGTGCTCAAGATCTGACCACATGGTACATGCTTTGGGTTCAAGGCCCAGTAAAGTTATAATCTGGCGCTAGGACATGCTGCATGATCTGATTGAGGAGAACATACATTATAACCAAGCAATGAAAAAGCAGAACTAGAGGAAGAGAGAGAGAGTGAATGAACAAGAGAGACACAGAGAAAATGTAATATAGGGACAGCAATAGACAAAAAAAAAAGAAGAGAGGCAGAGAGAGGGAGGTGATGGAGAGAGAATATGAGGAGAGAGACAGAGTGTAACCACACCGCGCGCGGTCTGGCGATGAAAGCGTTTCTCTTACGAGATCGTCACACCCCAGTAAAGGGGTCTTTGCACGCTCCTTTGTCCATCTGCTGTTTTCGAGATGGACTAACTTTCAAGGTTGTTTAAAACTCCAGCATGTGGGGTAGAATGAGAGAGAGCGAGCGAGAGAATGCGAGTCAGTACTCAACTTCCTAGAAAGCCAGATGCATTGCTTCAGTGATAGAACAAAGGTTGTGACATTACATATATCAGAACATATGTATGTTTGCTTTATGTTTCGCACGGTACTTATTTTTTTTGAGAAGCTCTTGATATTGTATGTATGTACATACTTTGGCAATACTGCGTCTGCGTGTCCTGCCAATAAAGAATAATTGAGCTGAATCGAATCAAAGTGAATCAAATCTAATTGAATTGAACTGAAGTGAGTTGTGGGATGATTCCAGTGGCCAGGTTGTCTTCTGCCTGATTTGTTCTGGTATGTGCTCATCAGGGCTGCCTTTGGCTGGGATTGTAAGGCAAATGCATGGACACGCTGGTATTCCTACTGACAACTGTGGACAGCTGTGGCTTGATTTGATTTTTTTTCTCTCGTTCGGGTTTTCGGTGCAGCCAGATTTGATTCCTGGACTTCAGCTGGGGAGAATTAATATGTCAGTGAGAGCCAGTAACCCAATCTTACTGGTCCCACATCACTTTCATAGCACTGATTTACACACTTGGATCAGTGACAGCATCCAGATTCTCTTCGGGTCCCCTCTAGTACGTGGGCTCCACTCTGTTTCTCATTATTATTTTATTGTTCCCCGCGCGGAGTGTTCGTTCTCTCTCTCTCTCTCTCTCTACCTTGTGTGCTTTGGTTACCTGTTTAACATGTAGACTCAGTGTTGTTCTTTTAACGTTCCTCAGCCAATAAAAAGGAAAACCCATTTCACATTGCTTTTATTTTGACGTCTGCTGTACAGTTTAATCGCGGACGATATCTTCGGCCGAATTCCAGAAATCATCAAAGGCCACTATTGCAGCTAAGGAGTTTAACGGTTAACCTCTACTGTGAATGTATCGTTTCATTTATTTTCCGAATTGCACGTATTAATAATTTCGTACTAGATAGCCATATAGTTCCTGAAAACGAAACCCACAATGTCAGATATATATATATATTTTTTTTACTGGAGTTGATGAAAAGCGCAGAAGATGAGGGAGATTGCATTAAATGTAGCGTGTACCTTGACTAACGTGCGCACCGCCCCGCGCTCTATATCACACTGGGCTGAATGGCTGAAGTTAGCTTATCGGCGTGTGCAGGACAGGACGGCAAAGGCAGGGTCTCGTTCATGTGGCTTTAATTGGAAAACAGGCTAACTGCATTTGCCAAAGGGACTGCACAGGGGAGCGAACCAGCTCTTTTACCTTTATTTTCAACATTTGTTCATTGGAATAGAAAAAGGGAATACATAGATATAGATATACAATAAATGTATCTGTATCTGCAATAAAATTAATTCTGAAACGAGAGGTTGGTAGGTGCAATAATCCCCTCTGTAAACTCTGTTAGACGGTACAAAAGGATCCTCATTGCATCAGACTGAAAGTGCACTGCTGGTTTTCCCTCAGGCCGTGTGTATATCTCCTAATGAAGTTGTCATGTTATCTAATGGCTGAACCTGTATTATTGTTGGCTTGGACTGGAGGAAGCAGCCCTAGATATGGTTGTGCTCTTCACTCATTCTCTCATTCTCTCTCTCATTCTCTCTCTCTCTCTTTCTCTCTGCCTCTTCTCTCCCCCCGCGCGCGCTCTCTCTTTCTCTTTCTCTCTCTCTCTCTGTCTCTTTCATTCTCTCTGTTTATAACCTGGTTTTTGGTGCTGGTGGACAATAAACTGTTGTGGCAGATCCCGGCACATCAAACAACTTCAAAGAAAAACACGCCATTTGTCTCTCAAGTCTATATATATATATATATATATATATAGGAATAGCTTTAAAAAAATGACCTCGTTGGACTCTTGCTGCTGCTTGATGTTGGGCATGAATAGCAAATTGCTCTCTTTGTTGCGGACGGAATAAAAAGTAAGGCGTGATGCGTGGACACAATGCCGTCTCCTTCCATTAAGGACATCGATTCAGGAGTCAGAGCTTCAAGGGGCTCTCTCATCTGCATTAATTCATCAGCCTAATGTAAAAACAGCGAGAGGTACTTCAACGTGGCACATCCTGTCCTCGTCGATACGGGCCCCTGTCCCTCTGCATTTCTCAAAAAAAAAAAAAAACGCATCCATTTAAACGCGCACACCTGGGCCCCCTCAGCCTGAGAACCGAAGCCTCGGGCTTTCTGTCCACAGCTCTCCTCCCCTCCCCTGCTCTGTTCACGGCGTACCTGATTTCTACTCCCGGGGAGAACCACTTACTTAGGTCTGACCAGACGGCTAATTGAAGACCGGTCTCGGCTTGGCTTCACTTGGCAGGGATCCACTGATGGCGATTTGGGAGCAAAAAAGATACGTGCGGTCAGAAGAGCCTTTTCACTAACAGGGAGAACATTTCTTATTCCCGATCATTTGCGGTCCTGAAATTGCTTTTCGGCTGGAAGGTGATTAATATTCCTGTGCCGCAGCTGGGACATATTTGTTTTACGCGCAGGCCTTGACAAAGGTTTGCTGGGAATGGCCGTTTAGTTCATTAGCGCACAGCGCAGCATTTTCAAATGGATTTATAACATATTCGTTCAACAGAGATAAGTTCAATTAACAGGGCAGTCTGGACTGATCAATTAAAAGCTGTTAGAATGTTACCAAGCTCATGCAGAGTATCCACAGGACAGAGATGTAAAAACTTTAGTTTTAAGGATGCGTTTTACTTTAGCAAGCAGGTTCAGGGGACCAAACATCCTGTCACATCCTCAGCAGTTAACAAAAATGTATGTATTTTCTAAACCAGTTTACTACCAGCTTGTGGAAAGTGGAAACATAAGTAAACCGCACAAACAGTGAAAGTTGTGAAAAAGAATTGTTTCCTGTCCAATTTTCATTCTAAATGTCACTGTTTCTATCCATAGGAGTCTCGCTAGTTGAAGCTCTACTATGTAAATCAAGCATAAAGTAAGAATGATCTGAGGTTTGTGTGTGTGGGAAGGGTGTCAGTGAAGTAATCAGTTCTGGTGCCAAGCTACTTGGGTACCAGATACGTACAATTTGATGATACACACCAGCTGTTGGGGGCCCTGATCAAAGGGACATATCTATTCATGCTCTCACCAGTGGTAAGATGAATATGCTTCCTGGACATAAATAAACTGCTCTGTTCCATTATATGTTTGATTAAAGATTTGGCTCAGAACTTACAGCCCTCAATTCTATATTACTGTCTATGAGTACACACCATTTTTCACTTTATTTTAGGGAACACTGAACTGACAATGTTATGCAAGGACTGAAAAAATATTGTACATACACAAAATACACAGTATATGCATCAAATCAGGGGCCTGTTTTACTCAGTTCAGTTATCCAGCTAACTTAGTAATCCTGCTTTCTGGAACAGGCCCCAGTTCTACTAATGCAGCCATTACAGTCCATAAGGGTTAGGCAAGATTAGTTTTTTATTTTTTACCCAAAAGGTGAACTATCACTAATGAGGTGTAAGTGGGTGTAAACCATAATGTCATCCATAATTTCAAATAAAAACAAAAAAATAAAATGAATAACTTTCCCAAGAAGCAACTAAAGTTCAGTGAGAAGAATGTTCTGGCGCTAGCGAGAGTCGATTTTACTTGTTTCATTTTTTTTTTTTCGTTATCCTTTTTGGAAAAGCAAATACTTTGAGGAATTTTAAAGTCTAACACCTGCCCGTCTGAAAACATGTTTGTCTCATTTGCGGAGGGTAATCTCTTTCTGTGATCCAGCCAAGCTGAAGACCTTAGAGTTCCTTTTGGCCGTCCTCCCTCCCACCGACTCCCCCACCCCTCAAGCCCCCGCATAACCACTGAGTACACAAACCGTTAATTGCGCCATAATTCCTCTCAGATGCTGAGTGTCCAGCAGCGCAGCAGATGATAAATCAAATGGTTTTAATAAATGACCCCCATTAGTAAAAGGGAAAACCTGGTGGCCAGCCCATGTGAGCGGGACACGGGGGGAGGGGTCAGGCCGGGGTAAAGGCTCGACCCTGCGCGGTCCGCCGAACCTATTACGGCACCTTCCTCATCTTCATCATCGTCGCTTCCTCTTTAGCCTCGCCGCTGCCGTGAGGAAGACGTTGATTGGTGACCAGGGAGCCGGTGATGATGTAAATGACTAATGGGATGCATTACAGAAGGAGGTCTTTACATAAGACCCTTTCACACGTCCTTACCTAGATAAATTACCCACCATAAATAGAGCTTCCACCACCACCGGCTGCCCATGAGTTTGAAACAGGGGGAATAAGGAATCTTCAGAACTGGAGAATTGCCCTGAACTTTTTTTCGGAATATTTTTTAAATATATATTTTATTCCAGCACGTTAAAAAAGGACCACCCATTACCATCTGATTCCTTATAATTATGTTCTTTGTTGTAGATTTATGCATCCTTTGTGTGCTTTAAATTGAACAAATAGCGTACTAAATAACATACATATTTATTTAACTGTATTCTACAATGCCAGCATGGTGATGTCATAAGCACGACAAAATTCCTGTCGCAATTAGTCATGACAGTGTATTACAGATTATGACACCTATCACAACACTGCCATAATGTATGGAGGGATCTTTGCCAAACAGATTGAAAACGTCGTATTTAAAATGATCGTTCATTGTTGAACATGAGCTAGTGTCTTGCTCATAACAGAGAGTTTGGAAATTAGTTTAAACTTAAAATAATAACTTAAATACATAACTTAAATCAACCTGCTAATGAAAAATGCCTGCTAATCATGGGAGACATGCAAAAATAGACCAGGGATGGTTACCAAATTTAATTATCTACCTCTGCATACAATATTCATATCTTTCCAGACACCTCTGGCTTCTATACTTTTCTCTGCATGTACCTTGTGATATTGCTCTGAGGATGGCGTCGTCAGTTTTTTCAGTAAATATTTAAATACTGTAGCCGTGCATTTTGGAGAACGTTCTTATGTGCTCATCATGGAGATGCCCTGGTGTGAGACAGACGAGCACGACAAGTGCACTTCTCTCAGTGCGGAACAAAAAAACACACATTTTGGGCTCTGTGTTCCCCGAGCCGACTTTAAACGCACGTAAAATCTACGGCTTTTTTTTTTTTGCCCGTGTTTACTTTGAACGAGGCCTTGGGTGGGCTGCGTTTGGGGGGGGGGATTTGTCAGGACGTGGTTATTTTTCTGACGTGAGGCGCGCGCGGCGGGGGGGGGGGGGGGGGGAGGGATCACGGCGTCCGGGGAGGATCCCGCCGGGAGAGGGTCGGCGGTCACGCGGCGTCGTCGTTAAAGGTGTCGTGATCCGACTGAGATTTGAAAGGGCAATAGGAGCCCGGACCACCCCGGGTCCCTGATGTATCGGCGACGGGCCGCAGACCTGACTGATCCGAGCTCAGTAATTGCTTCCGAGCACAATGAGGTGTGGCGAGCCTTGGTCAATCTGGAAAGGATTACGCTTCAGATGGAAACGATGGGTTTGATACCGTTAAAATCTATCAGCGTCACATTTCGTTGTTTTTTTTCCCCTAACTCTTCCTTTCATTCCTGCAGGAGTAGTTCACTCTGCTATTTTTCCACTGACAGAGATGATGATCCCCGTTGGAGACACTAAATTACTACGTTTTCTATTTTCATTTAAAAAATCTTTCTGAAACACGTAGTTAAGGATAAAGAGAAACAAGCTTTTACGTAGCAAACAAAGGTCAAAGCCACGTAAAGTGTGGTTTCGACCTGTATTATTGTTGGCTGGGACTGGAGGAAGCAGCCCTAGAACTCGTTGTGCTTTTCATTCATTTACCCATTCTCCCTCTCTTCCTCTTCTTTACAGTCTCTTTCTCTCATAGACTATCCCTCCCCCTCTCTCTCTCTCTCTCTCTCTCTCTCTCTCTCTCTCTCTCTCTCTCCCTCCCTCCCTCCAATATGGCTCAATCATACTGTCTGCTCGGAATAGAGATTTCAGAGCAAGGCTGCGTGAACCTGCGATAGGCCTGCAGAGGATCTGGGACCGCTGCCCTTGCCTCGCTGCGCAACAGAGACAGGATTAGCTCACCGAGCTGAAATCCATGGTCCAGCATTAGTTATAAGTCTGAGTCCCCCATTGTATACAGAGCAGAGAATTTTAAGGGTTGATGCCAATGCTAGCATGTAGATAAAACCATTGTCCAAAACCAAAAGGAATGTGTTGGGGGGACATAATCCCCTCTCCTTTGCAGAAAAGAAGGTTTCCCCCTCGCTCTCTCCCTTTCACAGCAGTGGTAAAGCATGGCCCTTCAAAGGCCTATAGTTCCCAGCATGGCTGCTGGCTGCGGTCATTATTCTTCCTGGTGTGCTGGGCATGTCTCATTCTCTCATGAATCAATCCTCTTCATGATCTCCGATACCACTTCCAGCTTTCCCATTTTCCCGTCCCCTGCCCCCCTCCCTCCCGCCTCTGACACACCAGATGCACCACTGCTTTGATGGTATAAAATCTGGTTTTTATGGTATGGTGGGACATCATATATCTGCTATGTCCCACATACCACTGGGGCACTAGAACCAGTTTTAGCCTCTTGGGCGCCAAAAGCATGACATCTCACTCCTATTTGCTGGCGCATCCCGAGTTTAGACCAATCAGGACCCACGTTCTGTCACCCCTCCCCCCTTGCAGTGCCGTGAAGTCTCCTGACAGCAGTGATCTTAAAGCCAAGCTGAGGAATAAGCTGATAATAAGGTTTTCCATTTCAATCGACTTTTATAATACGTTTTTTTCCCTCTCAATTGTTTAAAATGAGCACGGTGTAATAGGGTCTTACTGCTTGACTGGTTGATGAACAAACAAGCACAATGTTCTTGTCTCTCTCCGTAATTTCTTCCATCCACATAGAATTTAATTAGAAGTGAAATCATCAATGCTGTGAAATACCATTTATTGTGTGAAATTCACTGACGAAACAATAAACGAAGACCATGCGCACAAAACCTAATGCTAATTAACCACACTTTTTAAATGTACTGTATTCATTTCAAGAAATGCAATATTACAAATGTTATAGTGTAATTTGTACAATTAAGACATGTGTGGAATAATTCATTTCTACGCCATTCTACAGAATGTTCTCAAAATATATTGCCTTAAAGTAGTTAACCTAAAATTTGTAATTTTGCATATACATCAATTCATGTAGCAATTTGAAGTTAGTTGGAAAAAGCACCCCAAATACATCTGAAAATGAGCCATGTGGAAAATGTTTCACTGGACATATTTTAACCTTAAAGTAAAAAGTCATAGTCAACAGGCCATAGTCAAAGTGTGCACCATTTATGCCTTAAAACACGGAGTTAAGGGAAGCTTATTGTTCAACAGCTGGGAGGGATTTGCTCATGCTGAAAATAAAAAGTGTGGCTGTTAAACTGATGTGTACTCAATGGATTTCCCCCGACAGTAATCTTTTTAACCCCTTAATGGTATATGTGTCAGCCAAAGCTGGATATCATTATGAAAAGCATCAGGATCAATTCATGAGTGCCAGAGAACAGCTCAGTAGCCATACCACCCCGTGGTCTTCTGAACAGCTGAAGCTAAGTGGTGCTGGGGCTTGGATATTTTAGCTGGGTTTTGGGATGGGGGTTGGGGTAATTACCTGTGCAATGTTGAGTGGCTTAAAGGGCCACTCTGTCTGGAGAGGTAATTATTCTGAGAGAGGTTTTTTATTTACCTTTCTCCTACTTTCTGCAAGGAAAACACACACACACACACACACTCACATGCACACACACATTCATTCACATGTAGCCTACATACATTACATACGCATTCACATTCATATGTGTGTACACAGAGGCACACATACACAGCCATTATATGCACTAATATCAATTTTTACTTTTTTTAGCCCCAACACGGGGCTGTATATATCCAATTCCCACCCCAATCTGGAATGACCAATTGTTTGCAAGCTCAGTTGCTTTCCAAAGGCGAAACACCCTGCCAATTTGGGAGAAATGAAATATCCATGGTTCTCCTCCGAAACTTGCGGTGTCCGACAGCTACTTCTTTTCCAGTCGCAGACCGCAGCTAGGCTCGCACAGAGCAGTCAGAGGAAGACCTTTCATATGCGACTTCGACGTGCATTCTTGCGAGCGTTCTTTTTGGCCGGTGGGGGTCGCTCAAAAGATTATCTTTCTTTATGACTAATGCTAGACCATGGATTTCAGTTAGGTGAGATAATCCTGTCTCCTGTTGCACTGTGAGTAAGGGCAGTGGCCCCAAATCTGCTGCAGGCCTACCACAGGTTCACACAGCCTTGCTCTGAAATTTCTATTCCAAGCGGACAGTAAGATTGAGCTATATTTGAGAGAGAGAGAAAGAGACGTAGTCTATGAGAGAAAGATCCCTATCCAACTGAACCCCCACCCCACCCCCCCGATAACCTGGGCGATGCAGGCCCCTATTGTGCATTTCCCTATGGAGCTAATGGACACAGTCAGCACTGGCATGGTCCAGAGGCCATGAGGCTCATCTATGCACCACAGCGTTGTGCCTTAACCGAATGAGCCATTCAGCAGCTTATGCTTACATTTATTAAATTAGCAGATGCTCTTGTTCAGAGTGACTGATGGGCAAAAGTTGGATGGAAGGATAGATGACAAGCAGTTTAGATGATACAAATAGCACAAATGACATTGTGTGCAGGATGTCCAACAGCATGGGACCAAACACTGATCCCTGTGGGACTCCTACTGAATTTCTAAGCTGAAATAGAACATTACCTAGTAGAGTTGCCCATGAAGAATTAACATCTAGTTGAGGACAGTGCCTGACATATCCATCTCTGCCATCTCCTATCAGCTGCATACAACGCAGCGGAGGACATTTTCAGAGTGCCCCAGTCACATGGCTTATATATTTAAATGTTCCAATCAATAATGTTTCCAACATCCTATCTCCCACACAACCTCTGTGTGGGAGATATACATATCACACAGCGAATCCATGACAGTGCCAATTGACAGTAAATCAAAAGAAGATAATCCAGTCAGAGTAGTTCGCTTGATCAAAGCAGATCCCCCTTTTGACTTCTTGAGATTTGAATTTTTAGTGGCTAAAGAAGGAGGGGTACATTTGTGTATGCATGTGTGCTGGTGTGTTTGTGCATAGAAAAAACAACTTGACATCTCCCTTGTGGCTCCCCAGAGAAAGATGCAATAAAAATAATTATCGGAAAAAATAAACTTCCAACGTCTAAAATCTGGTAGTAATTGTATGTAACCACCCATACCCCCACCCTCTGCTTTTCAAACTCATTGACAGCACAACAATAAAGGGTGTATTGTCCTGCTGTGAGGTCATTGAGCTGTCAAAAGCTCAAACAACCCCAGCACCAATGTCCCTTCTCTGTGAGGATGCGTTTCTTTATCGTTTTTTACTTTTTTGTTTGCGCTGTGTACCTCTAGGCCCATGGTTGCCATGGGAACACCTGCCGCAAGGCCCGAGCTGAAATAAGATGTATTTAAATGGAAATATATCCAAGAATGAAACATTTTTAAAACCCTTTCCCCCCCGTTTTCTCATCACTACACATTTGGGTACGCCTGGTTGCACAATAAAGGCATCCCCTCAGTCGGATTGCAGGGTACGGTCTTAAAAGATTAAGAACCAATTGCATAAACTAATCGTGGAATGAAAAAGCAACACTGGAGCATTGAGAAGAAACAGACGGTCATAGGCAAGGGCTTGATTAATACACACTTCTGTATGCGTCTCTCCTCAAAATTATTTCATTTTATACTTGACTCCATTTTTATACATTTTAAAGATAGAGAGAATAAGTGAATACACCGTTCTTGAAACAATCCCAACAAAGGTGTTGCTTTATGACACAACAATTTAATAATTCCTGCATGAATATATACTTATAAGTACAATTATGTAAAAAGTCACATCTGTTATCTGATTAAAAATTTTCTTGGTTTTATTATGGACATATTATATATATATTTATTATGTTTTTTTATGGACATATAACATTCATGGATACAACATTGAACAGACATTGGATCACTGTATGGCGAGGTGGCTGCGCTGGTATCCCTCTGAAACAAATTCAGTGCCAGAGTAATAAAAGAGACATTGTCAAGATGTCATAAAGGGAAGAGAGCCGTGACTGAGAACTATGTCCAACTCCGCTAAACCGATTAGCTCTTCAAAGTCGCTGCTTCATTCTGTCACCCAGAGGGCAGATTTAAGGCTCGCTGGCCACAATACAGAGCCACGCCGTTGCGCGTACGGTCACAGTGAGGTCAGCAAAGTTATGCAAAACTCAATACTGTACAGCGCTATCGCTCAGGCTCAAACTGGTTTTTTTTTTTTTGGTTTTTTTTTAAACTAACGTTGTCGGCTTTGGCTTTTGAAGTCCAAACTGGCTGAATTTTCATTGGCTTTGAACTGGCTTGTGAGATTGAAAAACCATCTGGCACTTTGGCTTATTTCCCTGAAATTGTTTCAACTAATAAAAACATGCATTTGAGTTAAAATAGCACAACAGACTGAGTGAGACTGAGACTTGGACATTGATTTAGTCAACATTTGTCTTTACCATTGCCTCACAATTAAGTGCAAAGTGTTCCTTGTTTCTTAACAAACAGTTTTTCAAGCCAATTTGGGTGATTGATAAATTTGGCAAACTATGTTTGTTAACAATGAAAAAAACTTTTAATTTAATTTTGAGAACAAATGTTGATTACATCTAGAACTTGGACTTCAGTCACTAGATAGCTGTAAAAAACACTTTGACCTCAGTCACTAGATTGATGTAAAAAACCATAAAGGAGAATTTTTCTTTTTCAACTATACAAAGTATTATGAAGGACATTGGATTTTTAGTTATCTAGTTGTTATTTAAATTAGGCTGGAAATGCTACAATTCACTACAGTTTTATTTTTATTTTTTCCCCATACAAGTAATTTTGCAAGTTGACTATGTTTGAATATCCCATTTATCAACTGAATGCACAGATGGAATTCAAAATGTGGTGATTCTATCAGATGTCCAAGGTGTACATAATAAAACAACACAGTATACAGCAAATACTGAATGATTGTTCACATTGGCTAAATTATTTTGGAAATGTAATGCTTTCCTCCATCTCCGGCTTTTGATACAATGGCCAATGACAGGGGGGGATAGAGCAGTTAATGCCAGGGAAAACAGTACTGGCAAGAAACAGAAAGACAATTGCACTTGACTTCCATAGAAAATCTCACTGTTTACACTTAACTGTCCAGGAGGTCAGGAATCCCTCCTGCTGTCTCCCAAGGAGAGTTGTGGTATATCAGCCCTGACCTCCACAGAGCCAGCTCCCTCATCAGGGGGTCTGGAGTGGGTGGAGAGGTCGACGAGGAGCATGCATTGAAATTATATCGTCGACTGCCAAGGCTTATTCTCCATCCATCCTTTTCCTTTTCTCTCTCTCTCTCTCTCTCTCTCTCTCTCTCTCTCTCTCTCGCTCTCTCTCTCTCTCTCTCTCTCTTTCTCTCTCTCTGTCTCATCTTCTAACAATTCAAGTATGAGCAGAGAACCATCATATGTGTGTGTGGACATATTGTGTGGGCCAGTTTTGCATCTCGTCGCGCGTCTCCGTGTCTTCGTGGAGTTGCATTTTACCCATCATTTTCCCACAGGGGCTGTGGGGGCAGCCCACATGTGTTTTGCTTGGATCTACATTTACATTGAATGTCACTGGGCATCAAGTTGCTCAAAATCATGCTGTTTTAATGTATTGACTGGTGCGGCAGCCCTTGTTTTGTCTGACAGCAGCTGCCAAAATTCCCTTCCCGATACTCGCGTGCTCTGGAACACAACCATTATAGTCTTGCCATTGGCTTCTATGGTAACTGACTCAACCATCAACATGTCTTCCTGCTATGGAGACAGTAATGGGGGTGCTTCTTCTTCTTATTATTATTATATTTCTTCTAACTCCTGCTCTCCACACAAGTTCTTCTTAGAGGATGTGTCATGGCATTGATTTATGCCTGCACCCTACCGCACTCTAAGCTTAAGGCTCTAGCAGTTAATGGACTGAGAAAATAAAAAATGCTCGATCCCCCCGATCAGGTGTGAAATGTTACACCGTAAATAAATAATCAGATTTTTAGTTTCAATCGCTTGCCGTTTGCGGGATTCTGTTCAAGGAGGCAAACGTGGGAAAAGTTTAATACAGTGTGAACTTTCTTTCCCGCTGTATTAAAGCATCAGCGCTGGATTTGCCTGGTACCATATCCCCTGAATTATTCAGCATCACAAACAATCCGATTACCGTTAGCCACCCGCACTGAGTGGGCTGTTCATTATTTAGCCCGGGGCTTTTTGTTGGACACCTTTAAACCTCTAGAAAGAGATGTGACTGGCTCCGCTAAGTTTAAAGCCGCATGTGTGTGTGTGTGTGTTTGGGGGCGGGGGAGGCATGGCTTGTGACGATGTGGACGGAAGAGGACATTTCTAGGTCAACGTGATTCCACTTCCCGTTTTCAGTGTTGGCTTGTGGCGATGTGACTGTAATTGAAGTTGTAGTAGAAATAAGAAAAGGACATCGCTATCAAAGGCAGCGAATCTTTGACCACAGCCCAAGCAGTCTGCACCGTAGCGGCGATGCCACCGAAAATCAAGGCACATCACGCCCACCACAAAATCTCTCATTCAGGAGGAATGGCGTGACGTCATGCTTAGGCTATTTTTTCCTTCTTTTAATTGTCATTGCTCGTTCTCATGCTTGCTTGAGTTCTTTCATTAGCGAACGCTTAACATGCTTGAATTGTGCTATTCGGAGATTAGTGCGGCGTTTGAGCTCACTGAGAGTGCAGGTAGGACTCTTCTTCTTGTGTTTATTAACTTTCACGTCACCCATCAGTTCAAGGGAGGACCTTTGCCCTTGACCACGTCTGAGCTCAGGTAGAGGTCTTCAGTGAAACGGGGGAGAGGGGGTGGTCTGGAATTCAGTCACACATACACATCACAATACAGAAGACACAAATAACAACACCGTCAGGACAGTGATGTGAACTTGATATTTTATTAAGATGGCCACTTGGGCATACTCTCATCTTATGATTTGCCAGACTAAATTGCATGTTTGGGTTATTATTGTGTGTCTGGCCAAACTGACATTTCTTGTTAGAGTGGGCTGCTGGAAACCTATGAAACTTTCCATGTAAGCAATCCTCCTACCTTCAACAATTGTGGTCAGATGGTTGAGTGGTGAAAGGCCTGATATGCGCTTAGCAGTAAAAGGTGTGAAAGAACGTACTTTGAGAGAAATGGCAGAATGCATACGAGTCAAAAGTTCAAGATGAGGACAAGACATTTGTGGCTAGACTTCTTGTTACATTTAGCACAGAACAGGAAAATCTTTGGAGTGACCTTAAAATAATAATAATAATAATAATAATAATAATAATTATTATTATTATTATTATATCCCTTCGATCACTATTTGTCATCTATTTCCTCTTACAGATTAAGCACTATGCCATAGTGGAGCACACGCATTTTCGCAGAATACATTTTAAGTGGTATTGGTTAATCCATCTGTGAAGAAAACATTCACTCGTCTCCTCAGGAGGGTCAGATACAATTTCCACTTCTTCTGGGATATATTTACATAAACCGGGCTACACTTACAGAAAAAAGATGAATATGCAAAATATAAAGTTCACATAATTTGAAAAAAAAAGATGAATTGCAAAGTATCGAATCCACATATTCTTCACACCCTCATTTGCATTTCTTGGCAGTTCTCTCTCCTGCTGATCTGTCCTCAGGTTGCTCTTATAGGCGAGCCTCTCCTATCGGCCTCTCTCGCATTAGAGTTCAGCTCTGGGGCAACAGCAGGAAGCCATCACTCAGTCAAGCAGTCTTTGAAAGATTCTCTGATTTCCAACAGTTCAGCGAGGTTTAGCAGTCCAAGCAAGCGCAGAGATTATACTTCACAGACACCTGGGGGCCTCATTTACTAGCACACGCAAAACTAATAAGACAACAAATGATTGGTGCAAAACGATTACCATGACCAAGCATTTGTCGTGTTATTGGTTTTGCGTGTGCTAAAAGGTTTTTCACACGCTAAGGTCTTAGCAAATCAGGCCCCTGGTCTTTTCCAAGTGCGATGACCTCAGTGAGATTCTCTGGGAATAAACATGTTCGGTGACATATGGAACCCTCAGAATTATGAACGGACTGGTCAGCTGTAGGGGTATGAAACTGCATGTGCATACGCTGTTACCCATTATTAAAATCCTTATTATCACTGATCCAAAGGGTGAGTATTACATGGAAAAAGCTCACACTTTCCATTGGCATAAAACACAACATACTAATCAAATTAGATGAAGGGTTATGTTGCGAAAGGGGTAAGTATCATTTGAAAAAAAAAAAAATGTTCTAATGAGATTCCAAATGTGGTTGGCAATGATTATGTGTGCGTGCGTGTGTGTGTGCGTGCGTGCGTGCCTGTGTGTTTTTGTGCGTACGTGTGTGTGTGTGTGTGTCTGTATTTCATATACACACACACATTCACTTGGCCTCAAACCCACACGCTCTTGGCCTGTGATGAATGCTTCAGAATCGACTGACCAACGTCTGTTTACAGCCAAGGTCACAGACTTGGCTGGAACATGACTCAGAGATATGCAGCATTGTTATTACGGTCTTTACCGCTGTTACCAATAACCCCTCTTTATCACTTCCCCTTACATTTTTTTTCTCCAAAACTCCTCTTCCTCCCAAGGTCAGATAAGCCGTGGATAGTGTTTCATTACGCCTTGCAGCGCTTGACTTTTTTTTCCCCGACACGCTGTGAGAACCTGACATATATGCCCCTGTAAAAGTCGAGAGAACACCGGGATTTAGAGGGGGTGTTACACCAAGTGTCTCTTTAAATGCGATATTTTTATACTTCGTATT